>CM031952.1:957500-1130000 GCA_018749465.1 Paracanthobrama guichenoti | reverse complement strand
GAAAGAAGAATGAAGTTGGGGAGAGGATTCCTTCAGATTATAAATCATACATAGATATGTTCTCTAATGGCTCTATCAAAAGTTAGCTGTATTGGAGTGTTAAGACTGTTTTGTAAAAACTTCCCTGGATCACCCCCTCCCTCCATCTAAGAACACAGCAAGTGCATTAACTGCTGGTCATTAACATATGAAAGGTCTTTACACCTGACAGCCATCAGCAGGGCTGGACTGAGTATAAAGTTTGGCCCTGGAAAAATCCAGGCCATCCAGCCCAGAGTACCCCATGAATGTTTTGCTAAGGTTAGGGCCTTAAATTTGAGTAGATTAATAAATAAAATAGGATAGAAATGAATAATGATATATATTATTAAATTTACTGCAAATAGTCATATTTAATTTTTGTCACCGAAATGTAGCCTAGGGGAGCGAGGGGCACAACCTAACGCGGGGTCAGTTGTAACACGCATGGTTTAAAACTTTCCACATGCCAGGATGACGAAACTGTATTTACTAGTTGCCATATCAACTTTAGAGAAAAAAAAAAAAATGTGCCAAAATTTAAAAAAATCTTTGGAAGATATTACTGAACATTTATTTAACCATAGCAAAAGTAAATTTCTTAAGTTTTTTGTTTGTGTTTATTTAAAATAAGACAAATCTGATATTATTGTAATCTTATATCTGTTATTTAACAGTTGAGCTGGTTCTTTAATGCTGATCTAACAGCAGAAGACACGAGCCGCAGTTTAAATCCCAGTCGAGCAGATGGGGCATGTTGTCACTGTGTTACAGTGAGCCCCTATTAAAAATACGATATTATATTCTATACTTTTATGAATTCTTTTGAGAAACCATGAGAAAAGGGTGAATAATGACTGAGAGTCAACGTTCAGAAATTCATTATTATTGTTTTTAACTATGCTGTATTTAGTGATGTGTTTGTTGTCAAACTCAAACATTTGTATATTTTTAATGATTAAAGACATTTTATTTTTAAAAAGTTAGTAATTGTATATTGACATTTATTTATTTTTTATATCAGGTAACATTTTAAGCTGTCATTTGGTCATGTTACAATGTACCCCACCTATGGGGCACGTTGTCACATTTCACTTCCATTATTTCGGGGTAAATCAAGAAAAAAAAAAAAAAAAAAAAAAAAAAAAAGTATACAAAGTATTAATAAAACAAAACCACATAATTGTACTAGACGTGTGAAATTAATGTGGGAAAAATAAATACTCTGAACCCCAAGTGTATTTACACAAAGTGAGAAAGTCAAAAAGTGTTAAGTTGTGCCCTGCTCTCCCCTACTTGACAGTAAAGCACTGATTTTGAGCTAGTATGCCGTAAAGTAGGCCTAACTAAATTTACTGTTCACCGTAATGTCATTCCAAATGTATGACTTTCTTTCTGTGGAACATAAAAGATTTGAGAAATGTCTGTTTTGTAATAGAAGTCAAGGTGTAATGAACAGGTCCCCTGAAGGCAAGTTGAGATGAACCCAAGTGCAGTTTTATTTATAAGGTGAACAGATACCAAACACATGATGCCTTGCACAGACTTGACTTGATACAGCCTTGCCAAAAAAAACTCACCCACAGCAGCTTACAGTGAACAATACTCAACAAGGACCATGGCAAACATGAGGGTTTAAATATACAATGACTAAGGATTAGACAAGACACACCTGTGAGCAATGAGACAATTAGCCAATAAACCAATGACAACATGACACAACACACGAGACAAGGGAGCACATGGTAGGATCACATGAGGGCAAGGGGATCACATAACAAGACCAGGAAGTGCATGTCAAAACATGACAGTGAAACATGAACAGGAACCAAAACACATTATTCCCTTACGAAAAATAACCATGGTTTTATCATAGTAAAAGTACAGTAACCATGTTTTTTGGCTAATTGATTACCATTTATATAACCACAGTTTTACTATATATACCATGGTTAAACTACATTCTTATCTACTACTGAATGTCAGAATGGGAAAGAAAGGTGATTTAAGCAATTTTAAGCGTGGCATGGTTGTTGGTGCCAGACAGGCCGGTCTGAGTATTTCACAATCTGCTCAGTTACTGGGATTTTCACGCACAACCATTTCTAAGGTTTACAAAGAATGGTGTGAAAAGGAAAAAACTTCCAGCATGCGGCAGTCCTGTGGGCGAAAATGCCTTGTTGATGCTAGAGGTCAGAGGCCGACTGATTCAAGCTGATAGAAGAGCAACTTTGGCTGAAATAACCACTCGTTACAACCGAGGTATGCAGCGAAGCATTTGTGAAGCCACAACACGCACAACCTTGAGGCGGATGGGCTACAACAGCAGAAGACCCCACCAGGTACCACTCATCTCCACTACAAATAGGAAAAAGAGGCTACAATTTGCACTAGCTCACCAAAATTGAACAGTTGAAGACTGGAAAAATGTTGCCTGGTCTGATGAGTCTCGATTTCTGTTGAGACATTCAGATGATGGAGTCAGAATCTGGCGTAAACAGAATGAGAACATGGATCCATCATGCCTTGTTACCACTGTGCAGGCTGGTGGTGGTGGTGTAATGGTGTGGGGGATGTTTTCTTGGCACACTTTAGGCCCCTTAGTGCCAATTGGGCATCGTTTAAATGCCACGGCCTACCTGAGCATTGTTTCTGCCCATGTACATCCATGTACATGTACAACTTTATGACCACCATGGGCCCATTCTCTGATGGCTACTTCCAGCAGGATAATGCACCATGTCCCAAAGCTCGAATCATTTCAAATTGGTTTCTTGAACATGACAGTGAGTTCACTGTACTAAAATGGCCCCCACAGTCACCAGATCTCAACCCAATAGAGCATCCACACACTTTTAGGACCCCCAGAGATTGGTTTTATTAGTAGTAATAGTACTAGTAGTAATGTAATAGAAATTATAAATGTATAATCTACCAAAGAGTTACAAATAAAACACAGTTATGGCTTACTTCTGCATTTCTGGCAAAATCCAGCAAAATGCTCCACTCATGAACCGTTCATGCTCACCGTTAAAATGGCATTCGCTCCAATCCCACTCCAACATGAAATTTCTCTGTACTGTAGGCTACTACATTTGTTGTAGCCATTAAGAAAAGGTATTTAGTTTCATGTTTATGTTTAAATATTATGTTATTTTTTTGTCATTATGTTGATTATGAAAAGTGAACAGCATGAGATAGCTAAGACACATCATAAGATGCGCAATATGTCGGTAGACATGGAGTGGGTCAGACATGATTTTGAACACTTCATAAGTTTTGTAGAAAGTCTTTCTTTAAAGTGAATTTCATTTTGTACAAATTGCATCTTAATTTTAATCAAGGTTTCATCAACCAATTGCCTGGTTTTAATAAAAAATAAGCAAATATAACAATAATCATGACATGGATGCGCCGGTGCAATCACCTGCATTGAACATGAACTAGTTCACTTATGAGCGCATCTCATAAGTGAACCAATACTCTACTACTTGCCTCACAGACATGACATATTTCTCTATAGAAATATATACTTTTAAAAGAAACAATTCAAATGAAAAGAAATAGGCTACTCCCTTTTTATGTAATCCATATGAAATGTGCATTTTTGGCGAATCAGCATTGTCAACTTCATCTTTGCAGCAGGCACTGACACAGAAAACACTAGTTTATTAATAAACAATTAAACTGTCTCCTTGTTATTTTTGACACACTTATAATCATTACTTTTGCCAGTTCTATGTGGCAAGCTTTATGCATGCACTTGAGTGCAAAATAGGCTATACATTACTTAAATGCTCAATATGGTTTAGAATTCTCTCCAGTGAATATATATTTGTGTAATTAAATTAATAAAAGTGCTTAGTCGACTAATGGGTTAAATGAACAACAAGTCCAGTAGAAAAAAACTTTAGTCGGGGACAGCCTACTTATTTCACATATTTTTGAACCAGCATGTCACAAAGGGCATTCTGGGTTGAGCGAGCTGTGCTTAATCGGTCAGTATTATTAAATTGCAGACAAAGATTTTGGATAGCTAGGTTGGCTTGTATGTTTGGTGCGGTAGGGGGCCCAACCTCATATTCTTTCATTGGGCCCAAAATTGCTAGCGGTGTCCTTGATCTAATATAGTGAAGGGGGATCCCTCGCTTCACCGATCGGCTCACCAGGAAAGTCCTGGTGCTCCCTATGGCCAGTAGCCTACATGCCTGGCCATCAGTGTTTCAGCTGTGAGTGTCCATGAGATTTCACAGATTCCTGTATATGTCCATGTACGGCAAGTATCTGGGTATTTCTGGAAATGTACTGTTCTGTGTAACTTATGTAGCGTATGGACGGTGCTCATACATGATCAAACAGACCAATACTTTGTGCGAAATGAGTCAACAGGACTCGGCGCCGTGAAGTCTACAGACTGACAGGTTAACGGTTCTAAAGAACACAAACCAGCCTCTTGCAGCCCACGAGAGACCATCATAAATAAAAGCCCCCCACCCATGCACACATACCAAAGCACCCAAAGGGGGTTATATGACTTTTAACTTAGTTATTTTTCATTTTAGATGTGCTGTGTTCCCTGTATGTATGCATGCTTTTTGTTATAACCATTTTAGATGTGTTTGATAGGTTAGAAACTTATAATCAGGAAATGCTTAATGAAGAACAACGTCAAGCCTCACCCTTCCTTTAATTCATAAGTTAAACTCCCCATGCTTGGTCTCGAAATCTTTGTCTCTCAATTTGTAGACCGTCTATGTGCGTTGTGTGGTACTACGATGCATCAAACTCTTTCTTTTATGCCAAAACCCCAAAGTCTGCATACCAAAACCCCAAAGTCTGCATACCTAAGAAAGCCATAAACATGTTAATGAGGCGAGACCCGAAGACAAAGGGAGATTTCCCGCTTCTGAGTTCCTTCGCTCCGATTGGCTGTTCCGACAAAAGAGGCGTGCCCCATGAGGGCCCTTCTTAAGTGGCCTCTAGGCTCTCCGCTCACTCTCTCTTCGCCCTTTTTCGCTCTCTTTGCCCCTTTTCGTTTCTCCGTCTCTCTCTTCGCTCCTCTCTTTCCCTGCTTTTGACCCCCCTCTCTGGACTCTTCCTCGACGCGGATTTTCGGGTTGCCCGCGCACCATCTTCCAAAGGACATTACCACACAAAGGAACCAAAGTTGAATTTCCCGCGGACTCCAAGGACCCACCCTGCAAGATTCAAACACGGACCGGATCGCGGAATTCCCCCACACGCACGAATTCGCGATCAAGGAAACATATGCAAGTATCCCTTAAGCTGTCGTTATAAAGTCTTGAGCTTATACCAATAAGTTGGACTGATTTCTTGCTTGTGCTCAATAGGTTGTGTCGGTAATACCACCGTTTCCATGTCTCTCTCTCTCTCAATCTCTCTCTCTCCCTCCTGCTTTCAGTTAATTTGTGTATGTTTGTGTATTGTTTGTTGATTTATTAAAATATATATATTCACACGTGATTGTGACTGAATTGCTCACCCATAGGTCCCTTTTACGGTGAACCGACCCTGTTACAAATTAAAAAGAAAGATACTTCTCCTGGCCAGAGGAGCCTTGTCTAAGAGTTATTAAAAAAAGGAGATAGTTGGTGGACAATTATCCGTCCTATGAACTCAATTCTAGAATCAAAGAAATTTCTAAAAGTTGAATCAAGCCCTAGATATTAATAATTGTTATAATCCGTTATAATCAACTGTTAATATCCAAATTCCCCTCTGAGCCGATTTATGCATGTTTGATCGTAACACGCATAACATGCATAAATCCCGTACCATTTCCCCTGGGGCTAGATCTCGCTACACTTAGCTCATGATTTTTCCACATCAGGCAAACCTGAAATTACATGGAAATTTACCATGGCCATATATTACTGGATATAACCCTTTGCTGTGTCATTTGAACTCTTTGGGAAATCAGATTACCAATGGCTCACTAATGGATGTCTGTGCACATTAAACTGGATTGGGAGAAAGTGATCTAGGGCTGTCAATTATAACATTGACATCTCATTTATAACAGTTAATGCATTAATTTCCTTTAGTTTGCTTGCCAGGTCAGTTCTAGATTATTCTAGATTAATCCTTGGGTTTTAGGGGACGTGCTCTGGTTTTAACCCCATCCCACCAGTAACCCTAACCTTACTGAGCCTAAGCTCCTCCCCATCCCACCACCAAACTAAAAAGCCAAAATATAACAAGATCTAATCAGATTCTCTTAATAATTGTTCAAGAGGTATTTATTGTTCAAGAGTCTTGTTTTTTTGTCTGCATTTTAAGCCAAACAATTAAACCTATTATTGATTAGTGTTTATTTGTAAGCAGTAGGCTACACATTCTCCACATTTAATCAGTTCATGCATTTTCTGAGAATCAAACACATGACTTTGGCTTGGTGGCGCTAGTGAGCTAGTTTGAGCTAAGCACATATTTTTGTACTTGCCTTTATGCTGCTATGTCTTCTTGGGAGTTAGTTCAACATATATATTATTTGTAATTTAATTAAGTAATTACATTTTAAGCTTTTGAATTCATATAAAACTTTTTAATGAATACATAAATTAATAAGCCTAATATCTATTTGGTGTGGACCTACATAAAAATTATTTACAAATTGATATATATATATATATATATATATTGCTCTCTTCAGCAGTCCTAGCTTCAAGCACCTGTGCTTTCTCTTGCTGTGTAAATGTTTAAATTCTTCATATTGTTCACAATGATCTCTTCATCATTAACAAAGAGTTAAAGGTCGGGTAGGCAAGTAACTAGAGATCTAGCTTTGAGATCTAGAGAACTAGAGAAGCATGAGATCCCAATGGGGAAAGTGGGCACACTCAACGCACAGGACTGTCCTGCACAAGCAGGTGCTCGGAGATATGGAAATTGTTGACAGGCAGGTAGGACATCATATCATTGCATTCGGACCAAATGCATTGAATGGACAAACATTGTGATTGCTATCAGGATGTGAAGAGGCTTTCAAGCAGCATAAATGTTTCTGGAACAAATCACCTACCCTGCCTTTAACTCTCGCAATCATGTTTCACATGAATTGATGTTCGCTGACGTTACTTTCCTGAGCATAGACGCTTGTGAATTAATCACAAACTCAGGTTCAAAATCTGAGCTGACAGAGAAAGTGTATCAAGTGTAGTGGTAGCCTACTGCTTTAAACCGATTTGTTTGGTTTTATCTAACTTACTCGAAACCAGTCCTCTTACCTTGAGTTTGTTTAGCTAGCTTTTTTGGTACTGGCTCCTGTTCCTAAAAGTCAAATAGTGTCGTGAGCAACGCCAAGGCCATGGGTTTGATTTTCAGGGAATGTAAACTCTTTTGTTGGGAAACTTTATTTTCAGACTTAGTTGAGCCAAACCCATCTGTCACAGGATTCAAGATTCAAGATTCAAGAGTTTTATTTGTCACATACACAGTTATATACAGAATATACAACCGGCAGTGAAATGTAAACAGGTCCGCTCCATGGACAGTGCAAATTCACAGTTAAAAACACAAGGAGGAAATTATAATAGAAATAGAATAAAAAAGTACTATCTATCTATCTATCTATCTATCTATCTATCTATCTATCTATCTATCTATCTATCTATCTATCTATCTATCTATCTATCTATCTATCTATCTATCTATCTATCTATCTATCTATCTATCTATCTATCTATCTATCTGTAGCATTATAAATAAATCAAGTCAAGTAGAAAAAATAAAGAATAAAAAGAAATAAGTGGAATAAAATAAGTGAAGTAAACTGTGCAGTGAGTAAACTGTAGACTTATAAATATGTGGTTAACAAATGTACAAAGAAGTATAATGTGCAAACAGGTTTATAACAGGTTGTTACACAGTAACAACGACGTGATGTTAAGTGACTGAGTTCAGGAGTCGGATGGCCTGGGGGAAGAATCACCTTTCAAATCAAATCACCTTTATTTATATAGCACTTTTAACAAGTCCAATTGTTTCAAAGCAGCTTCACATTGTTAACAGGAAAATAATGCAACAGAATTTGTACAGCCGTTCTGGTGAAATGGTGATGTTATCCAGCTAATTTCAAGTATAATATAGCGTCAATGCGGGCAGATCGGTAATGTAGATGAAATTTAGGTGTCCCCAACTGAGCAAGTCAAAAGCCAGAGGCAACGGTGGCAAGGAACCAAAACTCCTTCAGGGTCAGAATGGAGAAAAAAACCTTGGGAGAAACCAGGCTCAGTCGGGGTGCCAGTTCTCCTCTGGCCGACGAACAAACAGTGTATGATTATAATTCTGGCAACATAGCAGGTCTTAATTCATATTAGGCAAATAGATATTTGTTCGATTATTCGAAAGATTGGAGTCATCACGCCGAAGACGGGTTTAATGAGGATGTCATGTCGATGCAGCATTTACGGGGGGAGTTTATTTGACATGTTCTCTGCAGACACTTCAGGGATGCGTTGGTCATGTCCAGGCGCTGGTCCACCATCTGATCTGGATACGGCCTGGATCCGGCTGACTGCAGTAAACCTCGGGATAAACAGAGAGACTAACATTAGCGTAGATGCCATTCTTCTTATGATGTAACGAGTACATCAGGTGTTATGGGAATGTGTTCCTAGTTCCGGCTGACCTAGTTAATGCAGCCTAACAATCATTTACTGATTTGAGTAATAGAAATTGATAATGTTTTATGTGTAAGCCATAGTAAAGAGATGCGTTTTTAGTCTAGATTTAAACTGACAGAGTGTGTCTGCTTCCCGAACAATGCTAGGAAGACTGTTCCAGAGTTTAGGCGCTAAATAGGAAAAGGATCGACCGCCTGCAGTTGATTTTGATATTCTAGGTATTATCAACTGGCCAGAGTTTGGAGACCGCAATAGACGTGATGGAGTATAATGCGTTAAGAGTTCGCTCAAGTACTGGAGAGCTAAACCATTTAGTGCTTTGTAAGTAATAAGCAAGATTTTAAAATTTATACAATGTTTAATAGGGAGCCAGTGCAGTGTTGACAGAACACTGCATATCTAATATGGTCATACTTCCTTGTTCTAGTAAGAGCTCGAGCTGCTGCGTTTTGGACCAGCTGGAGTTTGTTTATTAAGCGAGCAGGGCAACCACCCAGTAAAGCATTACAGTAATCTAGCCTTGAGGTCATGAACGCATGAATTAACTGTTCAGCATTTTGCATCGAAAGGATGTGCCGTAATTTAGATATATTTTTAAGATGGTAGAATGCAGTTTTACAGATGTTAGAAACGTGGCTTTCAAATGAAAGATTGGTATCAAAGAGCACACCCAGGTTCCTAACTGACGACGAGGACTTGACAGAGCAGCCATTGAGTGTTAGACAGTATTCTAGGTTACTACTTGCAGAGTTTTTTTGTCCAATAATTAAAAATTCATTTTTTTCTGAATTAAGTTGCAGGAAATTACTAGACATCCAATGTTTTATATCAGCTATGCATTCCGTTAATCTTGTGAATTGGTAAATTTCGTCAGGGTGTGAAGAAATATAGAGCTGAGTATCATCAGCATAACAGTGAAAACTAATGCCATGCTTCCTAATGATATCTCCCAGTGGTAGCATGTACAGGGTGAAGAGCAACAGTCCTAGCACCGAGCCCTGCGGTACTCCATACTGAACTTGTGATCCACTGAAATGGAATTGATTAACTGGTCAATCAGCGCGATCGATAGGATTTTCTCACAAAGGAAGGGTGCCCCGGGAGAACCCACCTGCCCGGACGGGACCTTTGCTGCAGGGTACGTGATGGACGCATGGAACAACTGGCAAGTCCTGTGCCTGGAGGCTCTGTCCGTGGAGGATGCAGAAGATTTATACATGATTGGATTATTGATGGCGGGGTTCCTATTCTTTGGCTTTGGGATTGCCCTGACCTATCAGAAGATTGGTAAGACAGCTGCAAGCAAATTCACCCAGCCGCTGTCTGTGGAAATTAAGGAATGCTTTGGGGTTGTGTGTGACCGTTTGAAGGAATTAGATCAGAGAGTGATACAGATTGAGGAACTGAACCGTAACAACGCAGTCCGGACTGCGGATACGCAGGGAAGAGTGGGCTTCATCGGGGGTCAGATCGGTGAACTTTTACGAACTGTAACCGGTCTGGCCATGAGGCTGGACGTAATGTCTAGGGAAACTGCACGGACCGGACGCGAGTGCTGAGGACCAGAACTGATTGATTGATTATGATCCGGACAAATTACCGAAGATCATCAAATGGATTAAAAAATTGTATTTGCCTGACCTAATCCGAACCTCACTTGTCCCTATCTCTCAGTTGGGAGGTCAGCCTGACAGCTTGGTCTGCTATCTTTCCCTGTGCACTGCCTTATCTCCCTTCAAGGACAAACCATAGAACTGAACTCGAAAACATCTGAAGTTATGGCTAACATTCTCACACAACACAATCTCAGACTCACTCGCACCATACACACCCGATCCCGATCCCAGCCCCCCTCCATCCGTCTGCCTGTCTCCTCTCCCACTCCATACAAAAAATCCCATCACGTGACCACGTGTACTGTGTTATGTTATGTTTTGTTGTGTTTGCTATGTAATGCTTACTAAACTGCATTCTTGTATTTCTGGAGAGCGTGTGGCGGCGCCTGAAAAGGCTGCGGCCCGGAGGCTTGCTCCAAACTTCATTTCGTTATACTGTACTTGTACATGTGTAATGACAAATAAACTTGAATCTTGAATCTTGAATCTCTTGACATCTCTTCATTTACTGCTACAAACTGATAACGGTCAGATAAGTATGATTTAAGCCATGCCAATGCAGTTCCACTAATGCCAACATAATTTTCGAGTCTATTCAAAAGAATGTTGTGGTCGATAGTATCGAATGCAGCGCTAAGATCGAGTAACACTAATCGAGAGATACAACCACGATCGGATGATAAGAGTAAATCATTTGTAACTCTGATGAGAGCAGTCTCAGTACTATGATACGGTCTAAATCCATATATATCAAAATGGCGCTGCCGTGTTCGGTCGCTGTTCAGGTCGCTCCGCGAAGACTGTGCTTTTATTTACTATTTTACTTTCTTTTACTCTCAATTTTTACAAACTTATCATCTGCATTGATCTACTATGACAGCAAAACTCTTTTGGACATTTGTTACCTCTACACTGGACTGTTTCAGGACACTTTCACCGATACTCTGTGGCCATCTGAGATCCTTCGGAACGCCGAGTTGAACAATGGACAGAGCCGGCGGCGAAGAACCAAGAAACACCGTGGGAAACGTGCTGGAATTCGAAACAGACTGAGGAAAAGGGCATTCAGTCCTCCTCTCCCGAGCATTCTTCTAGCAAATGTTCAATCCTTGGAGAATAAGATGGACGATCTTAGAGCCAGGATAAGTTTTCAACGGGACATGAGAGACTGTAACATCTTTTGTTTGTCCGAAACATGGCTCACGCCCGAGGTCCCGGACACAGCTGTGATGCCATTGGAGAACTTCTCTGTTTTTCGGATGGACAGAACAGCCGAGGCCGGTAAATCCAAAGGCGGTGGAGTATGCTTCATGGTCAACAAGAAATGGTGCGATCCCAGGAACATCACCATTCTCTCGCGGTCCTGCTCGCCTCATCTGGAACATTTAACAATCATTTGCCGCCCATTCTATCTGCCGAGGGAGTTTTCGGCGGTTGTCGCGACCGCTGTTTACATTCCACCGCAGGCAGACACAGCGCTGGCTTTATCTGGCCTTCATGAGGTTGCCTGCGGCATCATAAACAAACATCCCGACGCGGCATTCATTGTCACGGGGGCGATTTCAACAAAGCAAACCTAAAGAAAGTCCTGCCAAACTTTCACCAGCACGTCTCCTGTCCTACACGAGGAGCAAACACACTGGATCATTGCTACTCTCCGTTCAAGAACGCCTATAAAGCGCGGTCACTTCCAGCGTTTGGCAAATCGGATAATGCCGCCATTTTCCTCACTCCCGAATACAAACAAAAGCTCGTTCAGGAACCCCCGGTGGCGGGAAGTTAAGCGTTAGTCGCCCCACTCAGAGACCGCGCTACAGGCAGCTCTGGATGATGTAGACTGGGACATGTTCCGGGCGAGTTCAGCCGACGTAAGCGAGTTCACAGAAGTGGCGCTTTGCTTCATCAACATGCTTACAGAGCAAGCCACGCAAACAATAACAATAACGTCCTTCTCAAATCAGAAACCGTGGGTGGACAATTCAATCCGCGCTGCAGTGAACACACGCACTGCCACTTACAACGCCGGTCTCCTTTCAGGGAATATGAATGAATACCGATCGTCCTGCTATGCTCTCAGACGAGCAGTTAAAGCCGCAAAACTCTGTTACAAAGACCGAGTGGAGTCTCATTTACAACTCAACGACTCGCGGCGCATGTGGCAAGGTCTGAGGTCCATCTGCTCGTTTGGATCTAAATCCTCTGCAGAGGGGAGCGCTGATCCGTCGCTTGTGAATGAGTTAAACTCTTTCTACGCGTGCTTTGCCTGTAACCGCGGCAACGCGACTCCGCCAAGTGGTGCGTTAGAGGAAATTACTCAGAGCAGCAACAATCACGTGATCTCTGTCTCGGAGGATGAAGTTCGGAGAGCACTCAAGCGTGTGGACGTCAGGAAAGCTGCCGGGCCGGATGGTATTTCAGGTCATGTTCTGCGGTCCTGTGCTGATCAGCTCGCCGGGTTGTTTACATCTATCTTTAATGAGTCCCTCGCTACATCTGTGGTCCCCACCTCCTTCAAAAAATCCACTATCATCTCTGTCCCTAAGAACAGTAAACCCTCTTGCTTAAATGACTATCGTCCAGTGGCTCTCACGTCTATAGTCATGAAGGTCTTTGAGAGACTCATTAAAAACACCATTTGCGCCTTCATTCCTGACACTTTGGACCCTCTTCAGTTTGCCTATCGTCCCAATAGATCGACTGAAGATGCCATCTCTCATGTCCTCCACTCCTCCCTCACTCACATCGACAGCAAAAGTGGAAACGACGTAAGGCTGCTATTTATTGACTATAGCTCAGCCTTTAACACCATAGTTCCCATCAAGCTAACCTCCAAACTCCTGGATCTCGGCCTGAATCCCTCTCTCTGCCACTGGATTGAGGACTTCCTCACTGGCAGGCCTCAGGTGGTGAGAATAGGCCAGTCCACCTCCACCTCCATCTCCCTGAGTGTGGGAGCTCCACAGGGCTGTGTCCTGAGTCCCCTGCTCTACTCGCTCTACACGCATGACTGTTTGTCCACACACAGCTCCACCTCTATCATCAAATTTGCTGATGATACTGTTGTCCTGGGCCTCATTTCCAACAACAATGAGTTGGCATACTTGGACGAGGTGGAGCATCTAACATCATGGTGCCAGGACAACTGTCTCTCTCTGAATGTTGGCAAGACCAAAGAAATGATTGTGGACTTCAGGAAGAGACAGCAACGGACATACTCCCCCCTAATGATAAGCGGGTCACCAGTAGAGAGAGTGAGCAGCTTCAAGTACCTGGGTGTAAACATCTCAGAGGACCTGACCTGGACTGCTCACATTCAGACACAGGTGAAAAAAGCCAGGCAAAGACTGTACCACCTGCACCAACTGAGGAAATTCAGGGTTTTACCAGCTATCCTGAAAACTTTCTGTTTAGGGGCGATAGAAAGTGTATTAACTCAGTGCATCACAGCGTGGTATGGGAACAGCACCAGTCATGACCGCAAAGCCCTGCAAAGAGTTGTGCGCTTATCCGGGCGTATCTCAGGGTCAGCTCTCCCGTCTCTGCAGGACGTCTACACCAAACGCTGCAAAGGTAGAGCTACTAAGATCATCAAGGACTCTAATCACCCTGCAAACCCTCATTTCACGCTGCTGCCATCTGGTAAGCGCTTCCGAAGCCTGATGGCCAAAACTGAGAGACTCTAATTCTTGCTGCTCTGAGTAATTCCCTCTGACGCGTCACTTGGGGGAGTCGCGCTGCGTCGATTACAATCAAAGCGAGCGTAGAAAGAGTTTAACTCGTTCACAAGCAACGGATCAGCTCTGACCTCTGCAGAGGATTTAGATCCAAAAGAACAGATGGACCTCAGACCCTGCCACATGTGCCAGGAGTCGTTGAGTTGGAAATGAGACTCCACTCGATCCTTATAATGGAGCTTTGCGGCTTTAACTGCACGTCGGAGAGCATAGCAGGATGATTTGTATTCATTCATATTCCCCGATAGGAGACCTGCGTTGTATGCGGCAGTGCATGTGTTCACTGCAGCGCGGATTGAATTGTCCACCCACGGTTTCTGATTTGAGAAGGACGTTACTGTTATTGTTTGTGTGGCTTGCTCTGTAAGCGTGTTGCTGAAGTAAAGCGCCACATCCGTGAACTCGCTGACGTCAGATAAACTGGCCCGGAACATGTCCCAGTCGACGTCATCAAGAGCTGCCTGTAGTGCAGTCTCTGAATGGGGTGACCAGCGTTTAACTTCCCGCCTCTGTTTGTATTCAGGTGTGAGGAAAATGGCGGCATGATCCAATTTGCCGAAAGCTGGAAGTGACCGAGCTTTATAGGCATTCTTAAACGGAGAGTAGCAATGATCCAGTGTGTTTGCTCCTCGTGTAGGACAGGAGACGTGCTGGTGAAAGTTTGGCAAGACTTTCTTTAGGTTTGCTTTGTTAAAATCGCCCGTGACGATGAAAGCAGCATCGGGGTGTTTGTTTATGACGCCGCTGGCAACATCATGAAGACCAGATAAAGCCAGCCCTGTGTCTGCCTGTGGTGGAATGTAAATGGTGACGACCGAGGAAAACTCCCTCGGCAGATAGAATGGGCGGCAGATGATTGATCGTCCATCTTATTCTTCAAGGATTGGACATTTGCGAGCAGAATGCTCGGGAGAGGTGGGCTGAATGCCCCTTTTCTCAGTCTGTTGCGGATCCCAGCGCGGTGTTTCTTGATTCTTCGCCGTCGACTCTGGCCATTGTTCAACTCGGCGTTCCAAAGAATCTCAGCTGGCCACAGAGGATCGGTGAAAGTGTCCTGAAACAGTCCAGTGTAGAGGTAACCAATGTCCAAAAGAGTTTTGCTGTCATACCAGATCAATGCAGATGATGATAAATTTGTAAAAATCGAGAGCAAAAGAAAGTAAAATAATAAATAAAAGCACAGTTGGCGGCGGCGCCATCTTGGTGATTTCAGATCGTAGTTATATTTTGGAAATCTTTTCACTGTCAAATCCATGGTTCTCATAAATAACTGTCATTATTCATGTGCCATTGCACTACAGTCATATACTGGTGGGCAATTTGGAAAAGTTATGTTTTTGTTTAAGCATGTCAAAACACATCCTAAACAAAATAGAAGTGCCTTCATGCCATTAGATTGCAAAATTGCAAACGTTTTTCAGTGTTTTCAGGCAGTGGGCGAGGACTAACTGGAAATCTATTCTAATAAAATAGTAAAAGTAGTAAACATAGTAAAGTCATCAGTGAACATGAGCAGGCTTGCAGAGCTTTCCAGATAATCATCTGTTCAAATGAGAGCGGAAATAACTGACACAGGATTTGATCATGACATGTTGATCAAAACATGTTGATTTGATCATCCGCGATATTTTCAGGTTGGTAATTCATATGATGTGAACAACTCTAAAGGTAGGAAACCATTGTAATGCCTCTAACTTATAGTGTTATTATTATTATTATTATTATTATTATTATTATTATTATTATTATTATTATTATTATTATTTTCTCTCATTAATGATCCTATGATGTTGTCCGTGTAGTTTTATGGATTATTATTTATGGATTATGGTTTATCTGATGACTGTATAACTGTATTACTTATGAAATCTCAACATTATATTAACAATATATCTATTATCTTTTTCAATATGTATTCAGTCAGATAACAGTTGTTTTATTATTTTAGCTTTCATAAATAAAATTTTCACCATTTTATGTTTTGTTTGTTTTATGTTCTTTTTCCACATTTTTCCACATTAGTCAATATACTATATATCATATATATATATATATATATATATATATATATATATATATATATATATCAAATCACCTTTATTTATATAGCGCGTTTTACAATGCCGATAGTTTCAAAGCAGCTTCACAGTGTTAACAGGAAAATAATGCAACAGAATTTGATTCGGCTGTTCTGCTGCTCTGGAGAGAACAATGATGTCATCCAGCTCAATTATCCCGCATCATGTCAATGCGGGTGGATCAGTAATATAGTTGAATATTTAGTGTCCCCAACTGAGCAAGCCAAAAGCCAAAGGGGACAGAGGTAACGGTGGCAAAGAACCAAAACTCCATCAGGTGACAGAATGGAGAAAAAAACCTTGGGAGAAACCAGGCTCAGCCAGGGTGTCAGTTCTCCTCTGGCCAACGAACAAACAGTGTATGATCATGACGTGAATAGCAATAGATGTGATGGAGTATAAGGCATCAAGAGCTCACTCAAGTACTTAGGAGTTAAACCATTTAGTGCTTTGTAAGTAACTAGCAAGATTTTAAAATGTATACAATGTTTAATAGGGAGCCAGTGCAGTGTTGACAGAACCGGGCTAATATGGTCATACTTCCTGGTTCTAGTAAGAATTCGAGCTGCTGCGTTTTGGACCAGCTGGAATTTATTTATTAAGCAAGCAGGGCAACCACCCAGTAGATCATTACAATAATCTAGCCTTGATGTAAACTGTTAGTTGTTAACTGTTCAGCATTTTGCATTGAATATGCCGTAATTTAGATATATTTTTAAGATGGAAGAATTAGAGCCCTGCATTTTTCCCGGAGACCGATGGGCCCCGACATTTTTACGCCCCTGGGGCCGGGCCAATTTTCACATCATACCTCAAACACGGGCCAGGCTTAAGGCCTTTTTTAGGCTTCTCCATTGTTTTATATTTTAGCCATTCATTAATTAAAAGAAACAATGAGATGTGCTGCACTGGTGGAAACAACATGAGACCATGCAACTGTCAAGACTGGCTCGCACTGTGTTTAGAGTCCGCGGCCGCTCCAGCAGTGTCAGCGAGCATTCCTTCAGCGCAGCTGCAAGAGTTATGGTCTTTTTACAACTGGTCCCTTCATTCGTTTTCTCTGACCAGATATCTATCCGGTTGTGAAAAGACCAGGAGTAAATGCCTTCCGAAATTCTTTTGAGACTGATTTAAATCCGATCACTCAAACAAACCAATTCAGAAGGTAGTCTGGGACGCATTTCAGATGAAACTGGACAATGTAAATGCATCAGGTTGTTTAAACCACATATGTACATTTTACTCCTGGCAAACTGGTAAAAAATAAATGTGTGAGAGCATGTTATAGGCTATGACATGTTGTAGTCAGATATGACAGTAAAGCGAGTAAAGCAAGCCAACGGCCAAAAATGCCTTTTTACTGTGGTGGTGATGGTAAACGTTTAAACTAGCATTATGACATGCTTTAAGTGTTTTATAACTATGGATTGTATTATAAGCAAGACAAGTCATGTGTTGATTTGAGAGGCTAAAACATTGGGTTAACTCACTATCAGCCGCTGGCTGCTTGGTCGTCACTTTAAAAAACAAAATTTTTAATTTAACTAACAAAAAAATTCTAAATTAACTTAAGGAAACTAAACAAAATATAACTACTTTGACATTCAAAACAAAACTGAACTATTTTAATGGCTCGGACTCGGCCCGAGAATTTTGATAAGCTGTCGGACATGGGCCGGGCTAGGGCCTCAGCGTCTCGGGCCAGGGCCTAGATTTGAGGCCCGTGCAGGGCTCTAGGAAGAATGTAGTTTTACAGATGCTAGAAACGTGGCTTTCAAATGAAAGATTGGTATCAAAGAGCACACCAGGTTCCTAACTGACGACAAGGACTTGACAGAGCAGCCATCGAGTGTTAGACAGTATTCTAGATTACTACATGCAGAGGTTTTTGGTCCAATAATTAAAAAAATATATTTTTTTCAGACTTAAGTTGTAGGAAATTACTAGTCATTCATTTTTTTTTTTTTATATCAGCTATGCGTTCTGTTAATCTTGTGAATTGGTACATTTCATCAGGGAGTGAAGAAATATAGAGCTGAGTATCGTCAGCATAACAATGAAAACTAATGCCATGCTTCCTAATGATATCTCCCAGTGGTAGCATGTATAGGGTGAAGAGCAACAGTCCTAGCACTGAGCCCTGCGGTACTCCATACTGAACTTGTGATCAGTGTGACATCTTTTAATTTACTGCTACAAACTGATAGCAGTCAGATAAGTGTGATTTAAGTCATGCCAATGCATTCCACTAATGCCAACGTAATTTGAGAGTCTATTCAAAAGAATGTTGTGGTCGATTGTATCAAATGCAGCGTATTTTTATTATAGTATTTTTGACAGAAAGGGTAGATTTTTTTGAATGAGAGGTTTAATAATAGCCAGCTTAAAGGTTTTCAGTACATATCCTAATGACAAAAATGAATTAATGATATTAAGAAGCTCTATGACCTAAGCATATCTTTATACTGTATTAGATGGTTGCATAGTTATAATTTTCTCCCTAATATTATCAATCTTGCACGTAATGAAGTTCATAAAATCAGTTTGCAATTCAGAGGATCTGTTTTCATCACGTAAATTCATCATTTTTCCCTGAGATATATAGAAGTAAGTGGCCAGTGAACATGGGAGAAGAACAAACTTTGTTTCATGCACAATGTGTATCTGATATGAATAAAACATTTATTTAAATTATAATTGAAAACATTATTATTACAACTTGCATAGATATCCGTGTATGAAATTTAAATTTAACAAACTATACATGTCTTTTTTTATATAGGCTAGTAATTCATTTAAATGTCTATTTAAATCTCTGAAACCTCAAATAAACATTATGTGGTTGAATAATGATATATGAAAAGCACTAAGTGCGTCGTCTCTGGCTCAGCGCCAGCCAAAGCGCGGAAGCACGTTTGAATTTATCAGTGATGCAAACACACCAAAATATCAAATCAAATCACCTTTATTTATATAGCACTTTTTACAAGTCCAATTGTTTCAAAGCAGCTTCACAGTGTTAACAGGAAAATAATGCAGCAGAATTTGATTTGGCTGTACAGCCGGTCTGGTGAAAACGGTGATGTTATCCGGCTAATTTCAATTATCATATAGTGTCAATGCAGGCAGATCGGCAATATAGTTGAAATGTATGTGTCCGCAACTGAGCAAGCCAAAAGCCAAAGGCAACGGTAACAAGGAATCAAAATTCCTTCAGGGCTAGAAGGGAGAAAAAAACCTTGGGAGAAACCAGGCTCAGTGAGGGTGCCAGTTCTCCTCTGGCCGACGAACAAACAGTGTATGATTATAATTCTGGCAACATTGCAGGTCTTAAGTCATATTAGGTAAATAGATATTCATAAGATTGCTCGAAAGATTGGAGTCGTCATGCCGGAGACGGGTTTAATGAGGATGTCGTGTTGATGCGGCAATTACAGGGGGGAGTTTAATTGACTGCAGTAAACCTTGGGATAAACAGAGAGACTAACATTAGCGTAGATGCCATTCTTCTTATGATGTAACGAGTACATCAGGTGTTATGGGAAGTGTTCCCGGTTCCGGCTGACCTAGTTAATGCAGCCTAACAATCATTTACTGATTTGAATAATAGAGATTGATAATGTTCTATGTGTATGCCATATTAAAGAGATGCATTTTTAGTCTAGATTTAAACTGACAGAGTGTGTCTGCTTCCCGAACAATGCTAGGAAGACTGTTCCAGAGTTTAGGTGCTAAATAGGAAAAGGATCGACCGCCTGCAGTTGATTTTGATATTCTAGGTATTATCAACTGGCCAGAGTTTTGAGACCGCAATAGACGTGATGGAGTATAATGTGTTAAGAGTTCGCTCAAGTACTGAGCTAAACCATTTAGTGCTTTGTAAGTAATAAGCAAGATTTTAAAATGTATACAATGTTTAATAGGGAGCCAGTGCAGTGTTGACAGAACCGGGCTAATATGGTCATATTTCCTGGTTCTAGTAAGAGCTTGAGCTTCTGCGTTTTGGACCAGCTGGAGTTTGTTTATTAAGTGAGCAGGGCAACCACCCAGTAGAGCATTACAATAATCTAGCCTTGAGGTCATGAATGCATGAACTAACTGTTCAGCATTTTGCATTGAAAGCTTGCGCCGTAATTTAGATATATTTTTAAGATGGTAGAATGCAGTTTTACAGATGTTAGAAACGTGGCTTTCAGATGAAAGCTTAGCATCAAAGAGCACACCCAGGTTCCTAACTGATGACGAGGACTTGACAGAGCAGCCATCGAGTGTTAGACAGTATTCTAGGTTACTACTTGTGGAGCTTTTTTGTCCAATAATTTATTTTATTTTATTTTTTTCTGAATTAAGTTGCAGGAAATTACTGGTCATCCAATTTTTTATATCAGCTATGTATTCCCTTAATCTTGTGAATTGGTAAGTTTCGTCAGGGCGTGAAGAAATATAGCGCATCATCAGCATAACAATGAAAACTAACGCCATGCTTCCTAATGATATCTCCCAGTGGTAGCATGTACAGGGTGAAAAGCAATGGTCCTAGCACTGAGCCTTGCGGTACTCCATACTGAACTTGTGATCGGTGTGACATCTCTTCATTTACTGCTACAAACTGATAACGGTCAGATAAATATGATTTAAACCATGCAATGCAATTCCACTAATGCCAACGTAATTTTCGAGTCTACTCAAAAGAATGTTGTGGTCGATCGTATCAAATGCAGCGCTAAGATCGAGTAACACTAATAGAGAGATACAACCACGATCGGATGATAAGAGTAAATTATTTGTAACTCTGAGAGCAGTCTCAGTACTATGATACGGTCTTGACTGGAAATCCTCACAGATACCATTTCTTTCTAAAAAGGAGCGTAATTGTGAAGACACTGCCTTTTCTAGTATTTTCGACAGAAAGGGTAGATTTGAGATTGGCCTGTAACTGAATAATTCTGTAGGATCAAGTTGCGTTTTTTTTTTGTGTTAAGTGGTTTGATAATAGCCAACTTAAAAGTTTTTGGTACATATCCTAATGACAAAGATGAATTAATGATATTAAGAAGAGGATTTATGACCTCTGGAAGCATCTCTTTTGATAGCCTAGTCTGTATAGGGTCGAATATACACTCACCTAAAGGATTATTAGGAACACCTGTTCAATTTGTCATTAATGCAATTATCTAATCAACCAATCACATGGCAGTTGCTTCAATGCATTTAGGGGTGTGGTCCTGGTCAAGACAATCTCCTGAACTCCAAACTGAATGTCAGAATGGGAAAGAAAGGTGATTTAAGCAATTTTGAGCATGGCATGTTTGTTGGTGCCAGACGGGCCGGTCTGAGTATTTCACAATCTGCTCAGTTACTGGGATTTTCACGCACAACCATTTCTAGGGTTTACAAAGAATGGTGTGAAAAGGGAAAAACATCCAGTATCATGCGCAGTCCTGTGGGCGAAAATGCCTTGTTGATGCTAGAGGTCAGAGGAGAATGGGCCGACTGATTCAAGCTGATAGAAGAGCAACGTAACTCGTTACAACCGAGGTATGCAGCAAAGCATTTGTGAAGCCACAACACGCACAACCTTGAGGCGGATGGGCTACAACAGCAGAAGACCCCACCGGGTACCACTCATCTCCACTACAAATAGGAAAAAGAGGCTAAAATTTGCACAAGCTCACCAAAATTGGACAGTTGAAGACAGGAAAAATGTTGCCTGGTCTGATGAGTCTTGATTTCTGTTGAGACATTCAGATGGTAGAGTCAGAATTTGGTGTAAGCAGAATGAGAACATGGATCCATCATGCCTTGTTACCACTGTGCAGGCTGGTAGTGGTGGTGTAATGGTGTGGGGGATGTTTTCTTGGCACACTTTAGGCCCCTTAGTGCCAATTGGGCATCGTTTAAATGCCACGGCCTACCTGAGCATGGTTTCTGACCATGTCCATCCCATTATGACCACCATGTACCCATTCTCTGATGGCTACTTCCAGCAGGATAATGCACCATGTCACAAAGCTCGAATCATTTCAAATTGGTTTCTTGAACATGACAATGAGTTCACTGTACTAAAATGGCCCCCACAGTCACCAGATCTCAACCCAATAGAGCATCTTTGGGATGTGGTGGAACGGGAGCTTCGTGCCCTGGATGTGCATCCCACAAATCTCCATCAACTGCAAGATGCTATCCTATCAATATGGGCCAACATTTCTAAAGAATGCTTTCAGCACCTTGTTGAATCAATGCCACGTAGAATTAAGGCAGTCCTGAAGGCAAAAGGGGGTCAAACACAGTATTAGTATGTGTTCCTAATAATCCTTTAGGTGAGTGTACATGTTGTTGATTTTGATGATTTAACATTTAGCCAATTCTTCCTCTCCTATAGCGGTGAATGAGTGGAATTTTTCCTCAGTGACACAACAATGCTCTGTCTGATGTGATACTGTAGTAGACTGTTGCATGGTTATAATTTTCTTCCTAATATTGTCGATCTTACACGTAAAGAAGTTCATAAACATCAAAAGCTTTATTTTTTGGTTAATTTAACCACTGTATCGAATAAATACCTAGGGTTGTATTTGTTTTCTTCTAAGAGAGTCGAGAAATAAGCAGATCTAGCAGTTTTTATGGCCTTTCTGTATGCGATCATGCCACTTTCCACGAAAAACCTTTCTTCCAGCTGTGCTCCATTATTCTGGCTGCTGTTTTGAGGGCCCGAGTGTGCTCGTTGTACCACGGCATTGGACTATTTTTTTTAATCTTCCTTAAGCGCAGGGGAGCAACTGTGTCTAAAGTGCTGGAAAAAAGAGTGTCAATAGTTTCTGTTGCAAAATCGAGTTCCTCTAGGCTATCTGGGA
Source organism: Paracanthobrama guichenoti (assembly GCA_018749465.1). Taxonomy (NCBI): domain Eukaryota; kingdom Metazoa; phylum Chordata; class Actinopteri; order Cypriniformes; family Gobionidae; genus Paracanthobrama; species Paracanthobrama guichenoti. The sequence goes on along the minus strand of CM031952.1, from coordinate 1,107,055 downwards.
TGCTGAGGAGATTAAACTGATGAGGAAGATTATTTACAAAGCAATTTTTAGTGGCGGCAGTGATAGTCCTGCCATATTTGAAGCAAGGGGATGGCTTTGCAGCCTTAGCTAAATTAAGTATACAAGATACTAGGTAATGATCTGAAATGTCGTCACTCTGCTGCAGAATTTTAATGGTATCAACTTTTATTCTGTAGCGTACGGACGGTGCTCATAAATGATCAACGGACCAATACTTTGATTAGTTATGACTCAAACAAAGACCGGCGCCGGGAAGTCTACAGACTGACAGGTTAACGGTGCTAAAAGGACACGAGCCAGGCCTCTGCAGCCCACAGGCACCTCATAAACAGCCCCTCCCTAACACATACCAAAGGACATCCAAATAGATTATATGACTGTTAACTCAGTTATTCTTCATTTTAGGTGTACTGATCCCTGTATGTATGCATGCTTTTTGTTGTAACCATTTTAGATGTGTTTGATAGGTTAGAAACTTATAGCCAGTGAATGCTTAAGGAAGAATGGCGTCAATCCTCGCCATTCCTTTAACTCTTGGGTTAAGACTCCCCGTGCTTGGTCTCGAAATCTTTGTCTCACAATTTGTAGGCCGGCTGGGTGTGTTGTGTGGAGCTATGATGCATCAGGCTCTTTCTTTCATGCCAAAACCCCAAAGTCTGCATACCAAAACCCCAAAGTCTGCATACCAAAACCCCCAAGTCTGCCCATCTGTGAGAGTCATAAAACATGTTAATGAGGCGAGACACAAGACAAAGGGAGATTTCCCGCTTCTGAGTTCCTTCGCTCCGATTGGCTGGTCCGACAAAAGAGGCGTGCCCGTCACGGCCCTTTAAAAATGGGCCACAAACGCCTCTCGCTCTCTTGTCCTCCCCTCTTGCCCGCTCCTGTCCTCTCTCTTCGTTTGCTTCCTGTTGCCACCTCTTTCCTCTTCCTCTTCGCCACCTTCCAACGGATCTCATCACACAAAGGAACCAAAGTTGAATTTCCCGCGGACTCCAAGGACCCACCCGGCAAGATCGAAACACGGACCGGATCGCGGAATTCCCCTAAACGCACGAGCTCACAACCAAGGAAACATATGCAAGTATCCCTTAAGCTGTCGTTATAAAGTTTTGAGCTTATACCAATAAGCTGGACGGATTTCTTGCTGGTGCTCAATCGTGGTGTCGATAGTATTACCGTTGTTTCTCTCTCTCTCACTCTCACTCTCTCTCTCTCTCTCTCTCTCTCTCTCTCTCTCTCTCTCTCCTTCCTGCTTTCAGTTAATTTGTGTATGTTTGTTTATTGTTTGTTGATTTTATTAAAATATATATATATTCACACGTGATTGCGCTTGGTTTGCTCATACATAGGTCACTTTTACGGTGAACCGACCCTGTTACAAATTAAAAGAAAGATACTTCTCCTGGCCAGAGAAACGTGTTTAAGAGTTATTAAAAGACAGATATTTGGTGGACAATTATACGTCCTTTGAACTCAATTCTAGAATTAAAGAAATTTCTAAAAGTTGAATTAAGCCCTAGATATTAATAATTGTTTTAATCCGTTTTAATCAATTGTTAATATCAAAATTCCCCTCTGTGCGGATCTGTGCATGTTTGATCGTAACACGATTAAACGCATGCATAAATCCCGCACCATTTCCCCTGGGGCTCGATATTCGCTACATTAATGGTGGAGAATGCGGGCATCGTTTTAAACCTATGTTGAGCAAACTCGGTTCGAACTAAGTGTGTGTGTATATGTTTTGTTTGTCACATGCACGCGCGTCGTGAGCGGAATGCACTCGCCCAAATTAAAGCTCACTCCTAACTCGGTGTGTTAACACGACTATTTGTCTATCATTTAGCCTTTGTTAACAAGTAAATCCGTTAAACTGCAGTCACAATATTAAAGTCGCTTCTGTAAAGACGAAGAAATTTCGTTGCAGACCATTTTAATATTTGTTTATCTCCCTGTAAGAGGCGAATAAGTCCGCAGTGGAACACGTGATCCGGGCGAGTTTCCTCCGATCGCTTTTAAAGGCCTCTTATTGCGCTAGTTCAATTCATCGTGTATGTCCGATGCTGGAAACTAAGCGTATTCGCTCCGTTTGAGTCCATGCGACGTAATTAATCGCGTGCACCCAAGGCAAATCACGACACTATTGTGTGACTTAGCCAGGAGCCAGGTATAAGCTCTGATCCAGCTTAACCTCTAAATGCGGCAGTGAAGAAATCCTGTTCGTTTATATTGGTGCTTTAATGGTAGTGAAAGGTTCATGCCAGGCACTCCCTCGATCCTCCGATCGAAAGAGAAACTAAAGTTATATATATATAGAGAGATTTATTGTATGCGTGATTAATTTGTAACCAGTGAACACACCCAAAATTGAAATCACGAAGCGCTGAGAGTTGGTACTGCCCCTCTGACCAGGTGAACGGAGTCCCTCATCTCTACGTCATCTCCGTAGCGAACTCGATAACGCCATCTCGTGGACATTATTCGTAGTTCTGCTTCCCTTCTGTTTTCTTTGAAGGTTAATTCGACTTTCCCCTTTTGCTGTTTTAGTTCTGCTCAGAACTGTAATTCTCCTCACTGTTACTGTTATTTGACACTCTCTGTCTCTACGACTCTTCACACTTATTTAAATTTAGGTTAAACAAATTTAACTTAAATTCAAATAAAGTTGTATCTGTGTCACCACAGGCACTCAATGATTAACACCAGTAACTGAAGCGTTATTTCTGCTTTAAGTGCCTGTTTACTGTAACAGCAAATCCCCAAAATTATTCTAGCACCTGGTTATTTGAAATTTGGTTTAAACTGAGTTTAAATTCAACATTTTTAAATTAACATTGAGTGCCTTTGGGACCTTACACTCTAAGCACACAGTCTCACTAGAGGTTATTACTCGACAGCGCCACCGCTCTGTCAGACCCGTAATAACACCTAGTGGCGAAAACAAGCTTAGAGTTTCCCCTTCCTTTTTTTTTTACCATTTCCTGTTACTTTGTTTTGATTTTTAATTTTTTTAATCCACCTTATTTTGATTTATTATTTTTATTAATTTTCAATCCTTGTTTTTTTATTTGTTAATTTTTTTAAATTATTTATTTATTTATTTTTTACTTTTTCTTGTTTCTACCCTTCCCCTTTAATATTTTTGTTTGTTTTATCCTACCCTATGTATCTCACCGTCGTGTTGTGTTTCTTTTAGTTCACATACCGACAGAACCTATGAGAGCCAGCAAGGAAAGCTAAATATCAGATTGGAACCCAGCCGCCAGAGTCATCACACGACCCAATAGGCTGCCGCCGTCAAAATCTTTATTTAGGCTTGGCCCTCACCAATATTCACGGCCAGAGGTATTAAGTATCTGAACCGTAGCTCACTAACAAGCATAGACTTTTAGCCCAATTTGGTATTTTAAAACCAAAAAAACAAAAACAATTTTTTTTTAGCTCTAAATTCTGCGAGGACTTGCATTGTGTTTCTTTTGTGCTGCGTTCTCTCATCAACAGTACGCCAAGATGTCCCGTTCATCCAGCCCGGCGGCCCACTGGGACAACCTCGAGACCTGGCTGTCTGCTCTGACCCACGAGTTCCTGCCCAGAGTCACCAGCGACCTACAGCAGCTGAGCAGAGAACAACTGGACGACGATCTGAACCGGCTGATGGCTCAGGATCCCACACAGAACCGCAATCACAAAGAGTGCGCCAAGACCATCGGGAGGCTCGCCCACAATCTGATCGTCCAGGCACGGCTCAGCGAGAATAACAACGTCCAGCTGGAGCAGGAGACAACAGCGCTCAAACTTCAAGCTGAGGAGGCCCAGAGGAACCAGGCCGACGCCCAGACTCGTCTAGACCAGCTACTCGTCAAGACTCAGGAACGGCGCCGCACAGCGGATGAGACCCACGCAGAGCTACAGGACGAAGTCGAGAGACTCCAAGAGGCACTGACAGGACTTCGTGCCGACACTGAGCGACGAGAACGAGTTGAGAAAGAACACAGAGACGATTTAAATGGGAAACTCCAACGAGGCGAAGCTCTCCTGGTCAGAGCTGGAAATGAACTAAAAGAGAAGGATGCTAAGACCAGAGCTTGTGAAAAACACCTGCAAGCGGCCAGAAATGAAATTCTTACTCTAACAAATGAAAAAGACTATTTGAGAAATGAACTTGACAATACTAACAGAGAACTCAAACATGCCTACACGCTGCACAGCAAGCAGCAAGGGGAAACCCATGACACGGAGTTCCCCCTGACCAGTAGGTCAAGACCCCCGAGTCAAGAGTTCCTTGTTCCGGAGGGTTGCGATAGTCCACAGTTTAAAATGTCACCAGCCAGCTTCCCAGAACCCCGTTCAGCGGCGAAGGGTGGGGACCTTCACAAGAGATTCCGCCGCCAGGCACGGCAACGCTCACAAAGAACTTGACAAACTGGCCAGAAACATTCCCACATTCACCCCAAGTCCCGCAGGAGGACACGACGTGCATGCGTTTCTGCAGGACATAGACTTTCTGTTACAAACTGTGGACAATGTGACAACATGGGACAGATTGTATTTGCTCCGAATCACATCAAGCCGAGATGTACGCAGTTTTTTGGACCGACAACCACAAACTGTCAAAACCGACTACCAGCAGCTGCGACAGGCTTTGATTAAAGAGTTTTCTGATCCTGAGTCAGATCAGGGGCTCATCGCGGCCATGGACCTTAAGCAGGGCCGAGCAGAAACCCCGCAAGCATACTCAGCCAGAGGTCACGGGAACTTTCACAACCATGCCAGCTCCCGAGAAAATTTCAAGTTCACTGCTTTGCACCTTTCAACCCGTCAAAGACTCTGACTTTTACCTCCCCAAGGTCACAACAAACTTGCAGTTGAATGATGTAACGACAACAGACGTCATTCTTGCATTATGGGCAGACAACTCAGCCATCAGCCTGGCACTGTTCAAAGCTCTCATCAAAGATGCACCTGACCTTCCTTTCACCAGCAAGCGCACTCGCTTCCCCGTTGACTCCCACTTGTCAACAATAAAAACTGCCAAGAACATTTGCGCTTTGAACTTGAACTGGAATGGCAGGTGTTTAACCCATTACTTCCTGGTCCTCCCGGGCTTACCCCATGATGTCTACATTGGTGCTGACACTTTGATTCGCCTCAAAGCTCATGTGGACTTTATTGACAAAGTGATATGGGCCCCAATGACTTTAAAACCATATTCTGTTCCAATTAGCCCTGAAAACCTCAAGTCAGGCCAGACCATCCCAGAGGTCTGCACTTTAATTAATGAAAAGGACATTGCAGTACCAGCCTACACCAAAGGGGTCACTGTTCAGCTCAACATGTGACGTGGTCAAACCCTGAACCATACACTGGCTTTCTTCCAACTTTCACCTGAAAGCATGGAACTTGGACTAACCCTGGAAGCCACGCCCCTCACCGAGGTACTGTCCCGTGCGGTCTACATCCTGTTCAACAACTGCACTGCAACAGACATCAGAATCCCCAGAGCATATCGTCTGGGATGGCTAGTGAGTCACGATTTCCACGACTTCGAACTCACTTTACCAATAATTGGCTCCATCCCATCTTCAATGATCCCAGAAGGGCGCACTGACAACGCCTGGTCCACGGCACCCTTCCAGATCATTACTATCGCCCCTGCAACGCCAGTAACTACAGAACAGGTATGCAGAACAGAGCTAACAGAAGATCAGCACCTGACAGTGTACACAGTCTCTAACCAACCTGCCAGTGAGACTGACAAAGACACTACACCTCTGACAGCTGACGGGACAAATGACACAGAGGAGCCATACCCAGGATTTGAGACGCAAGTCCAACAAATCCTCAAAGATGCGGACGCTATAAAGACTGATACAGACCGTCAAGAACTTCGACAAGTACTGTACAAATTCAAAGCGTCATTCGCCAGAGATTCTCTAGACTGTGGTCTCACTGACCTTCACACAGTGCGCATCCCAACACCCCCGAATGCTCCTCCCACTTTTGTCAAGCAATACAAGATTCCCATAGCTTCACAAGAACCTGTGCAGGAAATCATCAACTCCATGCTTGAGAAAGGTGTCATCCGTCCATGCAACAGCACCTACTCTGCTCCCATCTGGCCCGTCCTCAAACCCAACGGCAAGTGGTGACCTACCATTGACTACAGGAAACTGAACCAGCAGGTACCACTGTCACGATGGCCCATGACTCAGCTGGAACAGGAAATACCCAGAATCAGAGGAGCTACGATCTTCTCTACACTCGATGTGGCCTCAGGATTCTGGACTATACCTGTGCATGCCGACGATCAACACAAGCTGGCTTTCACGTTCGGCAATCGACAATTCACTTTCACAAGGTGCCCATTTGGCTATGCTAACTCACCTGCGGAATTTAACATCTTCCTGAACAAAGCGTGTCCAGATGCTAGGACAAGAGGCAACCTCATCTATGTGGACGATGTGCTTATGAAAAGCATGACTGTGGCAGAACACTTGAAAGAGATAGACTATGTTCTAAACCAGCTAACCACCGCCGGCGCTAAGATCGCTCTTCACAAAGGACAATGGTGCCGGACAAAGGTTAACTACGTAGGTCTGCTCATTGGATCAAGAGGCATCGAGCCGCAGTCCAGCCGCATCCAAGCCATCCAAAACATCAAGCCTCCTACCAACGTGTCAGAGCTGCAAAGTTTTCTTGGAGTGTGCAATTACTCACGGCAGTTCATCGAGAACTACTCAGACATTGCACAACCACTAACTGCTCTCCTAAAAAAGGACTGTCCATTCACCTGGACTAAAGATCAGGAACAGGCCATGAAAGAACTGAAACAGCATCTGTGCACAGCCCCCTGTCTAGCTTACCCTGACCCGAAAAAGGAGTTCTACTTGGAGTCTGGATTCTCCGCACACTGTCTCAGTGCTGGCCTCTACCAGAAGCACGACCAAGACAAAAGAGTGGTTGCATATGCCAGTAAAACACTCCTGCCACCAGAGTGTAAATATTCAGACTGCGAAAAGGCTCTTCTCTGTACTGTATGGGCCATCCAGCGATTCTCCAACTATATTGGGGCACAAAAAGTCATCATAGACACCTGTCACCAGCCTGTAACATTCCTCAACAGCCAACGCATCCGAGACGGCGTGGTCACCAATTCACGCATAGCCACGTGGTTGATGGCCCTCCAGGGACGCAATGTTGAGGCACGGTATGCCCAGAACCATAAGTCTGCATTAGGCAGCGGCCTGGCTGCCTGTCAAAACTGCTTTGACGACACACTGGCTACGACTCAGGACATAGAAAGACCCCAACAACAACAACCGACCAACCACAGGTACTTTGAAGAGAACGTGTGCCAAGGTATGCCCACCGCCTACGTCGATGGATGTTCGTACAACCACAAGGGCACCTTGAAAGGTGTACTGTACTGGCGTACTGTGGCTAAACGACCAACCTTGCCCACCGCAACACTTCAACTTGGGCTCACAGTCATCACAGTATGCTGAGGTCGCGGCCATTCTCATAACCTTTCAAATCGCTTCGGCCCACAACATCAAAGAACTGCTTATCTGCACAGACTCTAACTACACAAGGCTCAGTTTCACCTGCCACCTCCCAGGCTGGAAAGTTAACGGCTACAGAACGGCAAACAACAAGCCAGTCAAACACCAGCACCTGTTCCAAGCAAGTGATCACATCACAACAACACACGACATGATCATCTACTGGAAAAAGGTGAAGGGACACTCAAGACAACCGGGCCTTGACAAAAACTTTAATGACCAAACTGATAACCTCGCCAAGACTGGCGCACTCCATGGCAAGCTCTGGTCAGCACCAACCCACCAACCCACCCTCAATGTTGCAGCAATAACCCGCAGCAAGTGAACAACTCCATCAACGGTGTCAGCATCACAGCCGCTCACGCTGGCTCCACAAATCTCTGCTAATGATATAGCGGACCTTCAAGCATCTGACACATCAATACAAGCCATGCTGCACCACCTCTCAGACCCCACCAACCACCCAATCAGCGCCTCTGACCTAACTACTGACCCAAACCTCAGAAGGCTGCACGGACTCAAACACATGCTGCGTGTGAAGCATAATATCTTGTGGTATGCCCCTGATGATCTCACGACGCCACGGCTAGGGATCCCACAGTGCCAAAGGGGAGTAATGCTAATATATGCCCACGACGCACCATGCGCCGGGCACCACGGTACCAGAGCCACCTATGAAACACTGAAACAAGTGGCATACTGGCCCGGCATGCAGCAAGATGTGACGGAGTATGTCAAAGGGTGCCTGGTTTGCTGTCAGTTCCAACCAGCAAACCCAAATCACAGAGCCCCACTGCAAAGCAAGGGAATCACATTCCCATGGTCAGATCTCCAGATAGACTGGGTGGGACCCCTACCCAGGTCAACGAGAGGCAACAAATACTTCCTCACGGTCATATGCCAATTCACCAAATGGGTGGAGTGTCTGCCAGCACCCAACGACACTGCCCAAACCACGGCATACCTCCTGATGAACCACATTTTCTCCAGGTTCGGCCTGCCACAGAGAGTTAACTCTGACAGAGGTACTCACTTTACGGCTGAGATCATGCAACAGACTTGGAACATTCTGGGTGTACGAGCCCAACTACACATCAGCCATCACCCAATCTCGTCAGGTCAAGTGGAACAGGGCCAATCGGACTGTGGTCAGTATGCTGAGGAAATACGTGGCTGCCAATCAGAAAGACTGGGACGTAAAACTTCCTTTGGTGCTTATGGCCATCAGATCCACCCCACAAGAGTCCACACGGCTGTCCCCCTTTGAACTGATGACAGGGAGGCAGATGACGCTCCCACTGCACCTGCTGTATCAACCAGGAGACTCCAGCCTCGTCACAGCCTACACCACTCACCAGTACCTGGACGACCTACACCGGCACCTGAGGAAAGCATTCTCCTTCACCCAACACCAACTTCAAAAAAGTTGCGAGGGTCAAAAGGCTTATTACGACCGGAAAGCATCACGTCAGGAACTGGACGTGGGTGACAAGGTTTGGTACTACAGTTTTGCCCGGACACCCCAGGCAGTCTCAAAGAAACTTCTGCCCCACTGGACAGGTCCACATGACATTGTGGACAAGCTCTCCCCAGTTGCCTACAGAATCCAACTGGGCCGGGGACAGAAAGAACCCACTCTCAAATGGGTCCACCGCAACCAAATCAAGAGACATTGGCAGAGAAAGACGGGGGGCTAGCACAATCCAAACCCAATTGCAGTCCGCAGAACAAAACTAGAATCATTGACAAACCCCGAATGCCCCCACTGACCCGCTGCTTTCTCTCCCTTCTCCAAACCAGGATGCTGCCGTGGCTCACCATCCTGTGTCTCCAGCTCGCCAGAGGACTGCCACAATCAGAAATCACGTCACCAGGTCCCAAAACCGAATCGTGCTAAGGGAACAACCCGGACTCCTTATCACCAACTGTAGGACCCACACCCAAAAGGTGTACATTCGACTGGACCCTCGCAATATCTATCGAACACACTACCCTCGTGCCGCCGCACAGTACAGCTGGGCAGGTGCCCGATGGACAGAGGATGCCCTTTTTCATGCGGAGGCCGATGTCCAGCACATGCTCACTCAGCTGGAGAAGATGACAGTCACCCAAGCGGAGCTAAGTGGACCCAAACGCTGCACAAAACGGTTCCTAGGAGCCCTGCTGGGGGCCGCCGCTGCTGTCGGAACCCTATTCAATATTGGCATGTCCAGTGTCAACGCGGTAAGCCTGGCCACTGTGAGACGGCATGTGGCTGAGATTCAGACAGAGATTCCACAGCTCAGAGCACAACTGGAAACACAGAGCGTCTCCCTGCAGACCGTCGGCAAATCCTTGAAAGGCACCATGGTGATCCGGCCCTAATGACAGATATGTTGCGGGAGGTGAGCTCCTCCGTGGACAGCTTGGCCATGGGCAGAATCCCTCCATACCTGGTACCCCTCAGCCTGGTCCAGACTGTGCTGACCTCTGCTACTTCCGGCCCGGCCGAGCCTCTGCAAGCCCATATTGCCTATTCCCTAGGCAGTGCCATCCCACTCTATGTCGACCCGACGCAGCGGGAAATGGCTTTCCTCCTGAATTTGCCCATCATTGAATCAAATAACATCTACAGGTTAAAGGACATTGTTAACGTGGGTTTCTGGCAAGGTAACACCCATGTTAAAATCCACACCCCAGATATGGTGGCCTACCATGACAGCAACACACAACTATACTTGGCCCCGAATCTGCGTATGTGTACTCTGACCAAAGACATTCACTATCTCTGCCCCAGCAAGCCCTTCCTCAGAGACAACACGGAAGGGATCTGCGGGTTGCAGCCCATGCAAGATGATACGCGCTGCCCCGCTGAGGCCAAACCTCGCATCCACGTTGTCGAAACACGAGCGGAGATTGTGAGAAACCGGTGGCTCGTCAACACTCCCAGTCGTACAGCCACCCTGACGTATGACCAACATGACACTGCCACTCGCATTAACCTGCCCAACCAGTGTATGTGGATCCGGGTGCCTCAAGGTGCTATCCTCCATCTCGACGACCTGGCACTGTATCACCTCCCAAGTGACGAGTACCAAACAGAGCTGGAAATCCCATCCTTCTTCCAAAATCACAATTTCACCCTAGATCCAGAGCTGGAACTGAGGATTGAGACCGGAGGGCTCCAACTGATCGATATAACGCCTCGACACGACCCTCCGTGAGCTGGCGCAGCTTCCCGGCCTTGCCGGCTCAACTGTAGTCCAGGCTTGGACCGCTGCTGACACAGCGCTGTGCTTCTCCCTGATAACGGGATACGCCTTGACCTTGGGCCTGGCCTACATCCTGTTCAGAAGGGTCAAGGCTACCCAGGAGTCCATGGACAAGTGCACGGCTGCTCTTCCTCGAGGCTTCAAACGACACCCACGGGAACGAAGCTCCAGAACAGAGGCCATACCAAACCTCATCGAGATGGAGCCCCCGCTCGAGGGATCAAATGCTTAGGACAACTAAACCGCCAGCGTTAAGTGAACTGACTTCAAAGTAACGAGGGACACCGGCAATGCACCTGCTGATTCAACACCCATCCATCAAGTCGACCATGAGACCAAAGGGGGGATATGTAGCGTATGGACGGTGCTCATAAATGATCAACGGACCAATACTTTGATTAGTTATGACTCAAACAAAGACCGGCGCCGGGAAGTCTACAGACTGACAGGTTAACGGTGCTAAAAGGACACGAGCCAGGCCTCTTGGGTTAAGACTCCCCGTGCTTGGTCTCGAAATCTTTGTCTCGCAATTTGCAGGCCAGCTGGGTGTGTTGTGTGGAGCATCAGGCTCTTTCTTTCATGCCAAAACCCCAAAGTCTGCATACCAAAACCCCAAAGTCTGCATACCAAAACCCCCAAGTCTGCCCATCTGTGAGAGTCATAAAACATGTTAATGAGGCGAGACACAAGACAAAGGGAGATTTCCCGCTTCTGAGTTCCTTCGCTCCGATTGGCTGGTCCGACAAAAGAGGCGTGCCCCGTCGCGGCCCTTTAAAAATGGGCCACAAACGCCTCTCGCTCTCTTGTCCTCCCCTCTTGCCCGCTCCTGTCCTCTCTCTTCGTTTGCTTCCTGTTGCCACCTCTTTCCTCTTCCTCTTCGCCACCTTCCAACGGATCTCATCACACAAAGGAACCAAAGTTGAATTTCCCGTGGACTCCAAGGACCCACCCGGCAAGATCGAAACACGGACCGGACCGCGGAATTCCCCTAAACGCACGAGCTCACAACCAAGGAAACATATGCAAGTATCCCTTAAGCTGTCGTTATAAAGTTTTGAGCTTATACCAATAAGCTGGACGGATTTCTTGCTGGTGCTCAATCGTGGTGTCGATAGTATTACCGTTGTTTCTCTCTCTCTCTCTCTCTCTCTCTCTCTCTCTCTCTCTCTCTCTCTCTCTCTCTCTCTCTCTCTCTCTTTCGCTCCTTCCTGCTTTCAGTTAATTTGTGTATGTTTGTTTATTGTTTGTTGATTTTATTAAAATATATATATTCACACGTGATTGCGCTTGGTTTGCTCATACATAGGTCACTTTTACGGTGAACCGACCCTGTTACAAATTAAAAGAAAGATACTTCTCCTGGCCAGAGAAACGTGTTTAAGAGTTATTAAAAGACAGATATTTGGTGGACAATTATCCGTCCTTTGAACTCAATTCTAGAATTAAAGAAATTTCTAAAAGTTGAATTAAGCCCTAGATATTAATAATTGTTTTAATCCGTTTTAACCAATTGTTAATATCAAAATTCCCCTCTGTGCGGATCTGTGCATGTTTGATCATAACACGATTAAACGCATGCATAAATCCCGCACCATTTCCCCTGGGGCTCAATATTCGCTACAATTCCATGTGACAATATTAGGTCTAGAGTATGATTAAGGCGATGAGTGGGTCCTGACACGTGTTGCCTTACTCCAATAGAGTTTAGAATGTCTCTAAATGCCAATCCCAATGCATCTTTTTCATTGTCTACATGGATATTAAAATCACCAACAATTAGTACTTTATCTGCAGCCATCAAATGGGATTTATCAATTACACTACATAACGCTACAAAAAGCACCAAGACTTCAAAGGAATTATATTTGAAACTAGACTTCTGAGTAATACTAAAGATATTATTATAAATTACAGCAGCCCCTCCCCCTTTGCCTTTCAGATGCGGCTCGTGTTTATAACAATAATCTTGGGGGGTGGACTCATTTAAAGTAATATAGTCGTCAGGTTTTAGCCAGGTTTCTGTCAAACACAGCACATCTAGATTATTATCTGTAATCATATCATTAACAATAAGTGTTTTTGGGGAAAGGGATCAAATATTCAGCAACCCGAGCTTTATCATTTGATTATCTGTATTATATCTGTTGTTTATTTGTTGGACATCAATTAAGTTTTTAATGTTGAATGGTTTTGATGTTTTTTTGCATTTACTAATTCGGGGAACAGACACAGTCTCTATGTGATAATATCTAGGTGAAAGAGTCTCTATGTGTTGGGATTTATCTGACTCTGGTGACGTGAGACAGCTAGCAGACGGTCGGTTTAGCCACTTTCTGCTTCCTGACCTGGGCCCCAGTAAGTCATGATTTAGCTCTAAGACTATATGCCAAATTACTAGAAAGAAGAGCGGCACCACTCCAAGAAGGTCAGATCAGGTCTACCCCAAAAGCTTTTCCAACTGTCTATGAACCCCATGTTATTTTGCACTCACCACTTAGACAACCAGCCATTGAGTGATGATAGTCTGCTAAGTATCTCATCACTCCTTTTAACGGGGAGGGGACCAGAACAATACACTTTGAGACATCGTACTTGCGAGTTCACACACCTCTTTAATGATAATTTTTGTGATCTCCGACTGGCGAAGTCGAACATCGTTAGTGCCGACGTGAATAATAATCTTAGAGAATTTACGATTAGCTTTATCCAGCACTTTTAAATTTGCTTTGATGTCAGGAGCTCTGGCTCCCGGTAAAGATGTGGCTATGGTGGCTGGTGTCTCTATTTTCATTGTAATAGAATCGCCAATGACTAGGGCACTTTCAACAGGATACTCAGCGGGTGCGTCACTGAGTGGGGAGAACCTGTTTGATGTTCTAATCGGAACGGAAGAGTGGTTTTTTGATCACTAAGCTAGTCGCATCCAAAGCTGTTACATTCTCACTACTCTCAAATAAAGTCTGGATGCGTGTCTCTAATTCTGAAATCTTCTCCTTCAGCCTGACTATCTCCTTACATTTATCACATTTGAAGCCCTGTTCGCCAACAGAGACAGATACGCTAAATATGAAACATGCGGTGCAAGTGACAATAACTGGAGAAGACATGGCTTACCATATTTGTTGATTAAACTTACCAAAGTTGTTTGATGGAGTCTATTTACTAATCTAACTCACCACAGTTGTTTAATGAACTCAGAAAACAAGAGACCCGGGTGCAGAGATGGCAAGCTAACAGGTAACGTTAACACTAACAAGCTAACGTTGTGATAGTGATTTAGATTAAAAGCTAGCAATGTCAAATTTAACGTGATAGGCAATATTAAACAATATATGGTGATGAGTAAGTTATATTTAGCAGTATAAACAACAAAGAAAAGATATTAAAGGGTTTCAAAAGCAAAGCTGTATAGAGCTACAAACACTTTTTGCAGCAAGGCAGACAGGAGGCAGACAGGACCTAAAAATAATAGACATGACTTTCTCAGGCCACGTGTAAAATTAGATGACTTATTAAAAAGATTACTAAAATGAATGGATGGCAGTTAGTGACAAGAGTTCAGTTTATTCCCCTCAGACATGAATGAGGGGAATAAACAGAGGTCAGAGGTCAGAGCAGAGGTCTCCTTTCTTTATTTCCAAAGGGAGAGATGGACTTTTGTCTATATTATTATTTTGTGCTCTATTATTTGGTTATAATATGTTATTTTTGGTTCAAAATGTAGCAAAAAAAATAACACCATAAAATCTAAAGAGTGTTCATGTGATTTTATACATTGTTGTGAAATGAATGATTGCATAATAATCGTGATAATCAAGAAACCGTGATTAATAGTCATCTATTACCTTCACTGTTTTGATTTCAGCAAATCAGTTTGAGCAACGTTGACAACGTGATTAATATTCATGAACCAAGCAGCTCATCAGTCTTTAGTGCGTTGTATATTGTTATTAATAGTAGAATTAGTAGTAGTAGTAGTATTATCTTATTAATAATTAATATGATCTATTACTATTATAATTTTTTTACAGAAACACTGAATGAGCAACAATAATCTTAATCGATTCGACAGTACTAATATAAATAAAATAGTATATCAGTCTGGCGAGTAAACTTAAAAATGTACAAGCCAATGGTGATTATGTTGCCAAGGTGTGCATAGGTGGTTGAGAAAGCAGAAGAAATAGTTGATAAGAGAGGAAAGACTAATTCAGTGGAAGTGGTTCGGCTATCTAAGATCTGACAAACTTCAGGTTTCAGTGTGCTGCAAAATGTGCCGGAGAGTGGTGCCGACTAGCAGCGGAAACACATTAAATCTGTTCCACCATCTGAAGCAGTTCCACTTTTGTTTTAATCTATATTAAGAATAATATAATCAGCATACGTTATAGTTTAAAGTTAAAGATAGTAATATTAATAAAGTGAGTGAGAGTCATGTTTATTGGACGGTGATTTCACATTTCTTGTTTGCATGGAGACTAAATACAAATAAAAGGTGAACATTAATTTATTTGTACCATTTTATTTCTAAAATATTATATAATTTTATAGGAGGAGGTTTCATAGATTTGGCAAATAAATTTTTCAGAAATTTGTAGGTATAGACATCCGTTGACGGCGTACATGGCCATTTTTCTGAGGCTTTTATATAGTTCATATCAGTATCGGAATTATATTGTATCGAACGACATTAAGAAATATATTGTGATTATAAATTTTGGCCATATCATCCAGCCCTATTTGAAACTAGACTTCTAAGTAATGCTGAAGATATTACTATACATTACAGCAACGCCTCCCCCTTTGCCTTTCAGATGCGGCTCGTGTTTATAACCGTAATCTTGGGGGGTGGACTCATTTAAAGTAATATAGTCGTCAGGTTTTAGCCAGGTTTCTGTCAAACACAGCACATCTAGATTATGATCTGTAATCATATCATTAACAATAAGGACTTTTGAGGGTAGTGATTGAATATTCAGCAACCTGAGCTTTATCATTTGTTCATCTGTAATATATGAGTTTTTTATTTGTTGAACATCAATTACATTTTTACCTTTAAATGGGTTTGAGAGTATTTACTAATTCAGGGAACAGACACAGTCTCTATGTGTTGGGATTTATCTGACTTCTGTGACATGAGATGGCTAGCAGACGGTTGGTTAAGCCAGTCTGTCTGCTTCCTGCTTCCCAGTTAGTTGAAGTTCAGCTCTATAAGACTATGTGCCAAATTACTAGAGAGAAGAGCAGCACCATCCCAGAAGGGATGAATACCATTTCTTTTTAACAAGTCAGGTCTGCCCCAAAAGCTTTTCAAGTTGTCTATGAACCCTGTTATTCTGCGGACACCACTTAGACAACCAGCCATTGAGTGAGGACAGTCTGGTAAGTATCTCATCACTCTGACAAACAGGGAGGGGACCAGAACAAAATACAGAAGCTGACATCATACTTGCGAGTTCACACACCTCTTTAATATTAATTTATCTCAGACTGGCAAAGTCGAACATCATTAGTGCTGACGTGGATAATAATCTTAGTGAATTTGCATTTAACATTAGCCAGCATGCCAGCACTTTTAAATTTGCTTTGATGTTAGGTGCTCTGGCTCCCAGTAAACATGTGACTATGGTGGCTGGTGTCTTTTCACATTCCGTGTAATACAATCGCCAATAACTAGGGCACTTTCAACAGGATTCTCAGTGGGTGCGTCACTGAGTGGGGAGAACCTGTTTGATGTTCTAATTGGAACGGAAGTGTGTTGTTTTGATCCACGACTATGCCATCTCACAGTCACCCAGTTGCCCAGCTGCTCGAGCTCTACTGCCGGGACTGAACAATGTACAGAGTTCACTAAGCTAGTCACATCCAAAGCAGTGTCTAAAGCCCTTGCATTCTTACTATTCTCAATTAAAGTTTGGATGCGTGTCTCTAATTCTGAAATCTCCGTCAGCCTATCTCCCTGCATTTATCACATGTGAAGCCCTCTTCGCTGTAGCAAATTAGCTCAGAGGGGAAATATTAATTATTCATAACTCATGATTATTCATTATGATTATTTATTATGATTAATTATGAATATTTTAATCAGTTAAATATTAAAACTTGATGTAGCTACATTAACATTACAATCAACTCAGATTCAGTATCGATTATTAATTAATTCTAAGAAAAGGATATTTTTCAAATACTTTGTATTTACATAAGCACTTAGAGCGCATAATAAGATCAATCATTTAAGTGACAGTTTGTTTGCAGCGGGGAGTCAGAACCAAACATATACATGGTGAGAGGGGAAGTCAAGTGATTAGGAAAAACCATGTCAGAACAGATGGATTAAGTTATGCAAAGAGTTTAACCTGGAGAACCATCTCTGATAAGCTCCACTGTCGGAGCAAAGGAGTTTACAGTTTTACTAACTACACAGCGATTTGCATTTCTTAGTACATTACTTGCATTTGCCTGGGAAGGCATCCAGAGATACAGTCGCAGGAGAAAGTCTTGATGATTCCATTCCATCGTTTTGCAGTTGCGACCGTTTCCTTCCTGTGAGCTTGTATAGTTGCTTTGACTCCGTCGAGGTTGAGGAAGTTACACATAGCGTGAGGAGTTTGGGCCTGCTGGTTTCCGGTCCCACACAGCACATGGCTCTGTGCGTGTAGGCCAGTGGCGGGCCGTGCATTTCACACCTAGGCCTTCAGTGGTATCCTGAACTAATTCACCTCTTAATAAAATCATCATGACGCCACGGCTATAAAAACCATCAATATTATACAGAAACGCGGTATACCAGTTTGCGTCTCTCATGAAGCGAGAATGAATTCCATTATTAAAGCAGGAAACCCAAATAACACAATTCAACAAGTCTCCTTTCACAGCTGCGCCACATACATCATATCTAACAGAAGCATCAATCCACTCCTGGTTTTCCGTGCTTTTCTGTAGTAGGCTAACTTTTGAGTTCTCCGAACATGGAAACTCCGGCAATTACGGTTTTCGCAGGGATTTGAAATGAAGGCAAATTGTGCATTTTTTTGTGTGTGTGCAAATTCTACAGGAAAGAAACCGCAACTGCATAAATGGTTCTTGAAAATTTAACTGTTAAATTACAGTTGTCTACTGTACATGGAAAAAACGGTATTTAGCTGTTAATTTCAATAACAGTAGTGCTCCGTATTTTTACAGCATCATGCTGGCAACCACAGCTGCCAGTAGATTACCGTTTTTTGCAGTGAAAATGTTTACAGTGATAGCTGATAAATGACATACTAGTCACAACCCAATAATTCAATTATTTTAAATGCTAATAACTCAGCACTTTATATTTGTCTATGGGTAACAAAAAGGAATAAAGACAAGTTATTTTTTTTTTTATTCTGATAAAAATTTAAAAGTATTCAAGTAATATTCAGTGCATATAAAAATAAACGCCCATCAACATGAAATACAAATACAAAAATGGCTAATGAAAAACAAACAAACAAACAAGAACAAACAATTTACAGACAATCTACCTGTATATAAAATACAAATCGAATCAGGCTTCAGCAAACATTACTCTAAAAACAATTGCACTGAAACAAAATATAAAAATAAGCATAAACAAAGTATAACTCACCAGGCCAGCACATTTTTCAGAAACCAACCTGCATGGGTGTGGGGTATGTGAACTATATTTTTTAAATGAAGTCCCACTCAAAGTCCATAAGTCTCTTTAAGAGGTTTGACACTTTGGTGTTGACAGTTATGGTTTTCTTTTTCACCATTTTCCCAGTCTTTTTGGATGTAACTTTTCCTTCTGCAGCCATGGTCCCCTTTTCAGGATTTATTCCAACAGAACGTCTTAAATAAGAGAGAAATATTTTCAGTATAGAATGATTTTAAATGGTATGATTTTGATCATCAAAATTATGGTAACACTTTACAATAAAATTTCATTTGTTAAAGGAACACGCCGACTTTTTGGGACTTTAGCTTATTCACCATATCCCCCAGAGTTAGATAAGTCCATGCATACTATTCTCATCTCTGTGTGTGCCATAACTCTGTCTGACGCATACACCGCTAGCCTAGCTTAGCACAAAGACCGGAGGTAAACTGCTCCAGGCTGATCATCCACCCTTTCATCCATTGCGCCTGATTGTCACCTACACCATAAAGGAATGGATAGAACAATATTTATTCTATGATCTCTAGAAAGTGTAGAAAAGGCAGTGAGAAAATTCTTTCATAACCTGACAACAGCACACAATGTCATGTCTTTGAATGGTAAGTGACAATGCTGACCCATAGATAAAAATAATTTATATTGATTTGTAACAACCTGACTGCTAGTACGGGATGAAAACAGTATAGACCCTCTATTGTATAATTGTATAAGACCCTCCGTTGAAACCAACAATTCTGACGTGCATTGCTGTGCAGGAGGGCGATGAGATTTCCTCTGACTTAAAATGTTATTGGGAGCCAGGATCACGGGACCCTCTGCTCGACACCAATTACACCCTTTATGCTGAAGTGTATGTGTGTTTAGTAGCTGTTGTACCTGATAGCACTTTCAGTTTGTACACCTTTAAAAACCTTTTTGTTTTTGTTTTTTTATTATATCAAATGACTCAAAATGAAAGACTAGAGTATCATTTATTTCCTCTTTATCGTTTTATAGAGGTTACAACCAATTATTTAATGGCAGGTGTAATCAGACTCTTGCAAGAAGTTGCACCATAAACCTGAGCACTTTTCCATCTCATATGCCTATGAGGGTGTGGGTCGAAGTACAGAACGCGCTGGGGTCAGTGCGGTCAGATAACCTTTCATGCTTTGATGCCTTGTGTTTTGGTAAGATTTCGGCTTTCGCATTAGGAAAGAATGCATTTTACACATTATATGGGTGTGGAACTTTAACTATCTTCTTTGCTTTTATTTGTTTTTGCATTTGTTTTGTAGCGAAACTCAATCCACCATTGGATGTCCAATGTCTTTCTGAAGTTAACTTCTCCACATCTCTTATGGTTACTTGGAAACGTCCCATTGACATCTTTAAGAAAATCGTTTATGCCATCAGATACTGCCAAGTAGACTCCAATGTTTGGACCGAGGTATGAGAAAGTCAAAGGCAATTTTAAAATGGTCAGGACAAAAACTATGAATTTTTTTTATTTTTTTTTATGAATAATTGTTATTGTTGAATAATGATTGTTAGTGAAAAACCCGATGTGATCTTTTGTTTTGACCAATCAAACATTTGATTTACTTACCAAAACATTTCATTATGGTTCAGTGGGGGTTTCTTATATTTCAAACAATGCTGTACAAGCTTGAATTATTTTAATCTTGCATTCCATGTAGTCCTCACATCAAAAAAAGGCACATCTTGTATTATTCATGAAATTGAACCCTCTTTTAGGTGCCCGAGAGCTTCACCCAAGCGCACGGATTCGTTTAGACTGCAGTCTCTGGAGCCTTACACTGAGTATGTGGTACAGATGCGATGCATTCTAGAAAGGCATGAAAGCTACTGGAGTGACTGGAGTGCCAATGCTACAATTCGCACTGCAGAAGCCAGTAAGAACTTTTGTCTAGCAGTCGAGGCCAAAGAACCGTGAGAACGGGGTGAGAAGAAGAAGAAGAAGAAGAAGAAGAAGTTTTATTTATATAGCGACTTTCCATAGCTCAAGGCCGCTTTACATAGTGTTAGACAGTACATTTGTCCACACACACAATAGTACATAACACATCCACATACACAATACAAGCACAGGTCTTATATAGCCATATTATTCAAAATACAAATTAAATGGGTATGTCTTTAGTTAGGTCTTGAAGGTAGGAGAAGTGAATTCCATAATTTAGGAGCATTGACACTAAATGACCTACCACCCACAGTGGACAGCTGGAAACGAGGTGTGGACAAAAGACTAAGCTCAGATGATCTGAGGGACCGGGCAGGAGAGTAGTGATGGAGTAAGTCAGACAGACATGGGGGCGCAAGACCATTTAATGCCTTAAATGTTAGAAAGAAAGTTTTTTAGGAAGACCAAGAAATAGAGCATTGCAATAATCCAGACGGGATGTGATTAATGCATGAATTAATGTTTCAGCATCAGCCTGAGTGAGGGAAGATCGAAGACGTGCAATATTACAAAGATGAAAAAAAAGAGTTTTTAACAACAGAAGAAATGTGAGCACATAAAGCTACAAATGTATTTAAACACACACCATACATCACATGCTCCACTGATAAATTATAACTATACACAATCATGTTGTTTACTGATGTGTACTTACAACACACATAGCCAACAACACACAGGCATTTGAAGCAATTTTAGAATTTTAGTTCACGCTCCTCCTTGTATCTCAGCAGATATAATGTATTGTTTCAAGAAAAGGTAAATCGTTTCAATAATGCACGAATTTATGCCTAAACTTCAATTGTTTATTGCGTTTACGATGCCTACCTGACTGAAAGATTGCAGGCATTAAGCTCCAGTCTTCAGTGTCACATGAGTCATGACCCTTCTGAAATCATTCTAATATACAGATTTTCTGCTCAAGAATTGTGGAAACCATTATACAGCTGTCTGTTTTCTTTCTTTCTGTTTTTTTTTTTTTTTTTACCAATAGAATGCATTCTTGCTGAATAAAAGTTAACATTTAAATCACAGTGATTAAGCTTTTGTCATGCAAATCTTAAGATGATAGAATGTCATAAATGCTTTAACAAAAGTTTAAAAGAAGTTTAATCTATGTAATGTAAACGGGTCCGCTCCATGGACAGTGCAAATTCACAGTTAAAAACACAAGGGGGAAATTATAATAGAAATAGAATAAAAAAAAGTATATATATATATATATATATATATATATATATATATATATATATATATATATATATATATATATATATATATATATATATATATATATCTGTAGAATTATAAATGAATCAAGTCAAGTAGAAAAAATAAATAAATAAAGAAGTGGAATAAAATAAGTGAAATAAACTGTGCAGTGAGTAAACTGTAGACTTATAAATATGTGGTTAACAGAAATGTACAAAGAAGTATAATGTGCAAGCAGGTTTATAACAGGTTGTTACACAGTAACAACGAGAACAGAAAGTGCAGTGCAATGTCAGTATATCGATGGTCACGTGATGTTAAGTGACTGAGTTCAGGAGTCTGATGGCCTGGGGGAAGAAGCTCCTCCTGAGTCTCTCAGTTTTGGCCATCGGGCTTCGGAAGCGCTTACCAGATGGCAGCAGTGTGAGGGTTTGCAGGGTGATTAGAGTCCTTGATGATCTTACTAGCTCTACCTTTGCAGTGTTTGGTGTAGACGTCCTGCAGAGACGGGAGAGCTGATCCTGAGATACGCTCGTATAAGCGCACAACTCTTTGCAGGGCTTTGCAGTCATGACTGGTGCTGTTCCCATACCACGCTGTGATGCACTGGGTTAATACACTTTCTATCGCCCCTAAATAGAAAGTTTTCAGGATAGCTGGTGAAACCCTGAATTTCCTCAGCTGGTGCAGGTGGTACAGTCTTTGCCTGGCTTTTTTCACCTGTGTCTGAATGTGAGCAGTCCAGGTCAGGTCCTCTGAGATGTTTACACCCAGATACATGAAGCTGCTCACTCTCTCTACTGGTGACCCGCTGATCATGAGAGGGGAGTATGTCCATTGCTGTCTCTTCCTGAAGTCCACAATCAGTTCTTTGGTCTTGCCAACATTCAGAGAGAGACAGTTGTCCTGGCACCATGATGTTAGTTGCTCCACCTCGTCCAAGTATGCCGTCTCATTGTTGTTGGAAATGAGGCCCAGGACAACAGTATCATCAGCAAATTTGATGATAGAGGTGGAGCTGTGTGTGGACAAACAGTCATGTGTGTAGAGAGAGTAGAGCAGGGGACTCAGGACACAGCCCTGTGGAGCTCCCACACTCAGGGTGATGGAGGTGGAGGTGGACTGGCTTATTCTCACCACCTGAGGCCTGCCAGTGAGAAAGTCTTCAATCCAGTGGCAGAGAGAAGAATTCAGGCCGAGATCCAGGAGTTTGGCGGTTAGCTTAATGGGAACTATGGTGTTAAAGGCTGAGCTATAGTCAATAAATAGCAGCCTTACGTAGTTCCCACTTTTGCTGTCGACGTGAGTGAGGGAGGAGTGGAGGACATGAGAGATGGCATCTTCAGTCGATCTATTGGGACGATAGGCAAACTGAAGAGGGTCCAAAGTGTCAGGAATGAAGGAGCAAATGGTGTTTTTAATGAGTCTCTCAAAGACCTTCATGACTATTGACGTGAGAGCCACTGGACGATAGTCATTTAGGCAAGAGGGTTTACTGTTCTTAGGGACAGGGATGATAGTGGATTTTTTGAAGGAGGTGGGGACCACAGATGTAGCGAGGGACTCATTAAAGATGGATGTAAACAACCCGGCGAGCTGATCAGCACAGGACCACAGAACACGACCTGAAATACCATCCGGCCCGGCAGCTTTCCTGACGTCCACACGCTTGAGTGCCCTCCGAACTTCATCCTCCGAGACAGAGATCACGTGGTTGTTGCTGCTCTGAGTTGCGCTGCCGCGATTACAATCAAAGCGAGCGTAGAAAGAGTTTAACTCGTTCACAAGCAACGGATCAGCTCTGATCTCTGCAGAGGATTTAGATCCAAAAGAACAGATGGACCTCAGACCCTGCCACATGCGCCGGGAGTCGTTGAGTTGGAAATGAGACTCCACTCGAGCCTTATAACGGAGCTTTGCGGCTTTAACTGCGTGTCGGAGAGCATAGCAGGATTATCTGTAGTCATTCATATTCCCCGTTAGGAGACCGCCGTTGTATGCGGCAGTGCGTGGGTTCACTGCAGCGCGGATTGAATTGTCCACCCACGGTTTCTGATTTGAGAAGGACGTTCTTGAGATTTGAGAAGGACAAGTTATTGTTTGTGTGGCTTGCTCTGTAAGCGTGTTGATGAAGCAAAGCGCCACATCCGTGAACTCGCTGACGTCAGATGAACTCGCCCAGAACATGCCCCAGTCGACGTCATCAAGAGCTGTCTGTAGCGCGGTCTCTGAATGGGGTGACCAGCGTTTAACTTCCTGCCTCACCGGGGGTTCCTGAACGAGCCTTTGTCTGTATTCAGGTGTGAGGAAAATGCCGGCATGATCCGATTTGCCAAAAGCTGGAAGTGAGCAAGCTTTATAGGCGTTCTTAAACGGAGAGTAGCAATGATCCAGTGTGTTTGCTCCACGTGTAGGACAGGAAACGTGCTGGTGAAAGTTTGGCAAGACTTTCCTTAGGTTTGCTTTGTTAAAATCGCCTGCGACGATGAACGCAGAATCGGGGTGTTTGTTAGTGAAGCCGCTGGTAACATCATGAAGGCCAGATAAAGCCAGCCCTGTGTCTGCCTGTGGTGGAATGTAAACGGCAGTGGCGATGACCGAGGAAAACTCCCTCGGCAGATAGAATGGGCGGCAAATGATTCAGATGAGGTGAGCAAGATCGCGAAAGAATGGTGATGTTCCTGGGGTCACACCATTTCTTGTTGATCATGAAACATACTCCACCGCCTTTGGATTTACCGGCCTCGGCTGTTCTGTCCATCCGAAAAACAGAGAAGCTCTCCGACGGCATCACAGCTGTGTCCGGGACCGCGGGTGTGAGCCATGTTTTGGACAAACAATAGATGTTACAGTCTCTCATGTCCCGTTGAAAACTTATCCTGGCTCTGAGATCATCCATCTTATTTTCCAAGGATTGGACATTTGCGAGCAGGATGCTCGGGAGAGGTGGGCTGAATGCCCTTTTTCTCAGTCTGTTGCGGATCCCAGTGCGTTTCCCACGGTGTTTCTTGATTCTTTGCCGTCAACTCTGGCCATTGTTCAACTCGGCGTCCCGATGAATCTCAGATGGCCACAGAGGATCGGTGAAAGTGTCTTGAAACAGTCCAGTGTAGAGGTAACCAATGTCCAAAAGAGTTTTGCTGTCATAGCAGATCAATGCAGATGATAAATTTGTAAAAATTGAGAGCAAAAGAAAGTAAAATAATAAATGAAAGCACAGTCTTCGCGGAGCGACCTGAACGGCGACCGAACACGGCGGCGCCATCTTGGTTTTTTTTTACATCATCTGAGAAGGAACGCCGTTTTCAGACCAGAAGTTACTTTTCAGACTTTGATTAAAGATTACCACAACAAAAATGTTTTTCTGTGTATTAACTTGCATGGATTAATTGTTCACCCTAAGACCTGTAATGTGTGCTAACAAAGTAAATAGGGTCAATTTTGATTTCATGAGGACTTTAAGTAGATTTGGATGTATACTTTAGTATGGTTGTCCTCCAGGAAGTCCATATCATCAAGCTTCAGTCTCTAGACCCAAGGCATCATCATCTTTGCCAAAATGGCTTGTTACTTCAAAGAATTCATTATGTCCTTCATACAGTCAAGATTTTCGCTTCCTGCAGCAGCAAAGCAGCCCCAAAGCAGGTATGTGGAGTGGTTATTTCGACAGATGTGAGAATACACTTCTTAAATAGCTAAGTGGTAGATGTAACTCATAGATGGGTGTAATTTTGTTCACTCTGCAGCGCTATCTATTTAATCTGTGTGCACAATCAAATAAATACATTTCTGCATGTATTTGTACCATAGTACCATTAAATGTATTTTGTGTATAAATAAGTTCTGAACAATAACCATTTATAAAATGTAGGAAAGATGACCCATAGTGAAAATAAAGCATTTTTACTTAGTCATTATATTACAAACTCATAGTCCAATGGTAGAAATGTCTGCTGTGATGGAGCATAATCCATCCTGTCACACCATTCATGCAGACTAGCATGGATAAGAGCAGGGAGAGCAGTGATAACCCCCCTTAGGGTAAACAGAACAGAACCAAAGTATTGCGATTTCATACATTTTCTTAATGACAATAATTAAATGTACAGTGCGTGCTGAAAGTATTCACAGCTCTTCACTTTTTCCACATTTTATGTTACAGCCTTATTCCAAAATTGATTAAATTCACATTTTTCCCCCTAAATTCTACGAACAATACCCCATAATGACAATGTGAAAGAAGTTTGTTTGAAATCTTTGCAAATTTATAAAAATGTTTTTATTTATTTATTTATTTATTTATTTATTTATTTTAAATCACATGTACATAAGTATTCACAGCCTTTGACCAAGAACCCAATGGTGAGCTCCAGCGTTTCTCTGTGGAGAGAGGAGAACCTTCCAGAAGAACAACCATCTCTGCAGCACTCCACCAATCAGGCCTGTATGGTAGAGTGGCCAGACGGCACATGACAGCCCACCTGGAGTTTACCAAAAGGCACCTGAAGGACTCTCAGACCATGAGAAACAAAATTCTCTGGTCTGATGAAGATTGAACTCTTTGGCCTGAATGACAAGCGTCATGTCTGGAGGAAACCAGGCACCGCTCATTATCTGGCCAATACCATCCCTACAGTGAAGCATGGTGGTGGCAGCATCATGCTGTGGGGATGTTTTTCAGCAGAAGGAACTGGGAGACTAGTCAGGATCGAGAGAAAGATGAATGCAGCAGTGTACAGAGACATCCTTGAAGAAAACCTACTCCAGAGCGCTCTGGACCGTAGACCGTCGGTTCATTTTCCAGCAGGACAACGACCCTAAACACACAGCCAAGATAACAAAGGAGTGGCTATGGGACAATTCTGTGAATGTCCTTGAGTGGCCCAGTCAGAGCCCAGACTTGAACCCGACTGAACATCTCTGGAGAGATCTGAAAATGGCTGTGCACCGACGCTCCCCATCCAACTTGATGGAGCTTGAGAGGTCCTGCAAAGAAGAATGGGAGAAACTGTCCAATAATAGGTGTGGCAAGCTTGTAGCTTAATGTGTACTCAAAAAATTTAGTCAATGTATACACTGCATACTCAAAAAGATCTGAGGCTGTAATTGGTGCCAAAGGTGCTTCTGTCATGGGTTTGGTCTGTCTCTCTCTGTCTACCTGCACTCAGCAGTTTGCTATCTCAATCAGCGTTCGTGCTGATTGCCCCGCACCTGTTCCCTCTCCACCCTGATTCTTTCTGCTATTTCACCACCGCTTCTCGCTCTGCTCTTTGTCGGATTATTGCTAACGTATGCTTGTGGTCTTCGTTTTGAGCTTCCATTTCCGTTGCCCTGGATGTGCATCCCACAAATCTCCATCAACTGCAAGATGCTATCCTATCAATATGGGCCAACATTTCTAAAGAATGCTTTCAGCACCTTGTTGAATCAATGCCACGTAGAATTAAGGCAGTTCTGAAGGCGAAAGGGGGTCAAACACAGTATTAGTATGGTGTTCCTAATAATCCTTTAGGTGAGTGTATATTAGTGTTATTTGCATTTCATTCGTTCATTCTGAAAATAGACACAAAATTATCATGATCCCTTAAAAAAAAAAAAGCGTGAAAAATAGAAAAACCGCACGGCCCCTAAATTGAGCGTGAATAAGAAGCTAAAGACACGGAAGCGTTGCGTCTTTTAAGGTGGACCGGGTAGCGTTAATAAGAAGCTGCGAATAAGAAGCTGGATTCAGCCTCGTGCTTCAACAAAGTATTGAGCAAAGGCTGTGAATACCTAATGTTAATGATTTTTCTTTTTTTTTCGTTTTATATTTGTTATAAATTTGCAAATATTTCAAACAAACTTCTTTCACGTTGTACATTATGGGGTATTGTTAGTAGAATTGAGGAAAACAATAATGAATTTAATGCATATTGGAATAAGGCTGTACCATAATACAATGTGGAAAAAGTGAAGGGCTGTGAATACATTCCGGATGCATTCAAAAGTAGAACATAATTTAAGCGTCAAAATGTGCGCACTGTGCAGTTCAGTTACACAGTTGAACTTCTTGAGCCTATGCTGTTAAACTGAATAGACACTTTTTTTTTTTTTATATCCACATAAACAAATTGTTCGTCACTATAGCAACAGTAGACCCCCGTTAATCCGGTTAAGTCTGACGTCACGCGGCAGCGCTTCCTGCTCCAAACTCTCTATCTCATGCCACAAGAAAAACAACAAACGGTGCTATATATACACACACACACACACACACACAATGTGGTGTAATACTACAAAAAAAAAAAAACAAAAAAAAAATCACCTTTATCTACATACCAAAATTCCAGATGGCCAGACAGTGATTCATCTTTTATAAATCGTTAAACTATTAATGTCTGTGACACTGTGAGCACAGAGACTGTTGTGTAGACTGTAAGTATTTAAAATGTTTAACTTTTTAAAATGTTTTATGTTTAATATGAATAAATAGCACTCATAAACTGTAATGATAGGCAAGGGGAGGGAATCAGTTGAGGGATAAAGTTTATTTAAACTGAAGTAAGTACAGATGACCGAAGAATCTTGTAGCAGGATAGCAGTAACAGTCACTGTGCAGTGTAACTAAGGCAGGCAGGATGAAGAGGTGTGATCTGCAGGGCTGGATAGAAACTCAATGGTGGTGGGGAAGCTTGGGAAGGGGAGACAGGAAACAGAGCCAGGACCCAGAGAAACTCGATAAGGACGACAAATGGCGCAGCGTCTTGATGGTAGCAGAAGATGAAGCGCAGGGACTCAGACCAGGGAGAGAGGTGAGCTGGGGAGACAAAATAAAAGGGGAAAAAACCAGGGACAAACAAAAGCAAAACGAGAAGGCAGCAACAAAGAAAACGACTAGGAAAGAAAAGGGAAAAATAGCTAAAGGGAAAACCCAAGAAACAAATGCAAGGAAAATAAACTCTGACTAAGATCAGACACAAACCAGAGCTAGGATAAGTTAGAAATGCTAGAAAACACGAGACGAGAGCCAGGGTGAACTGAAAAACAGCAATACGATCTGGCACAGGACAGAGAGTGAGAGGGAAATATAAAGGGTGACAAACGAACAAGGAACAGGTGTGAGCCATGAGAGTAACAAGGTAACAAGGGGGTGGGGAAAACAAGGCACATGACACAACAGCAAAGAGATCAAGACAAACACCAACAACTAGACAGGCACCCTGACATAAACAGCCGTCTATGGTATTTTCAAGTGAAACGAGTTGAGTCTTGGACCCAGAAACGGCATTCCTGACAAGCGGATAGCTCCGGAGGTTGACGTCACGCAGACTAAACTCCGCCATTTTGTCAGGCAATCAGGGGAGCGTTAGAGCAGCTGTAGCATTGGTATCTATAAAATAAATACTGAAATAAAAAATAAGAAATTACATTATGACTGATTTTATTTTACATACACAACATGGACCCATGGAAAAGATGCACACAGCGGCGTGCTCTTTTGGGCCACGTGTCCACCAAAGCGTTTTTAGCCAGCTGAAAACGCCTCAATGTAAACGTTTGCGTTTTCTCATCGCAGTGTTTTTTTTTCAGTTGAGACTCTACTTGTTATGATATGGAATACCTGCAGAAGTATTACTAGTATCTAATTTCACAGGTAGTTTGTTTCTGTATTGATTCTATATAAAAATGCCGATACAATGTAAAGTATTTGCTCTGGCTTGTGTTTTAAATAATTTTGTTCCATTATGCTGATTGTTTTCATCTGTTTATGTTGTACAGTACAAGCAGAATGTGGCATTTGGTCTGTGTTGTATTTGTTCCACCCCTCCTCCACTATGATTGGACGGCTGGGTGAAAAGTGTCAGCGATGAGCACTGCGTTTTACTCAAAGTTGAACATTCTTCAAAACCCGGCGACCGGTAAAAAACGGTGAACACAAAGCGCCTCGTTATGCTTATGGCGTTCTAAAAACGCAGCGCTCCCATTGAAAACAATTGGATACTCCAGCCAGGCATGTGAAAAAAGTGCTTTGGTGGACACACGGCCTTAAAATGTAAGCGCATGTAGGCCTGTATGTCAGCATTATCATATAAGTGTGAAGAATTGAAGGGTGTGTCTCAATCGGCACCCTGGTTCAGTAGTCAGGGCACTGATCAGGACATAAGTCAATGGGCTGACTCCCTAATCAGTGCTCTGACTACTGAACTAGGGAGCTGATTGAGACGCACCCAAAGTCTTTAATGTAAAACAAAAGCGTATTGATGCAGTTCAGTCTAAGTTACCTGCTATTCTATCTGTTAAAGTTGATTTAGGCTTCAACTAAGTTTAATGGTGCAACGCAAAAAATATTTAGGAGTGCATAAGTTGTAACTTAGAGCCCATTTACGTCAAAACTAGTCTAGTTGTGACTTGCGCACAGATTGTGGTGGATTTGGTTTATCACTCTGTGTTTGATTAAGTTGACTTATGTTGTATTACCTGATGATCGATTGATTGTTGATGTCTGATGTGCATGCGAGGTCAGTAAAAGAGAGCACATGGAAAAGTGTCAGACTCTGCGTGTTATTGATATACACAAAACACAACATGGTGTCAGAAGTGACGATGCCGTGAGTACCGCTATCAGTTTGATTAACTAAGTGATTTGCAAGCAAGCTAAAAACAAAAGACGAACGAACGGCATACGAACATGGAACAGTTCAAGCCACCCTCGCCACTAATGCTAACGGGCAATTTAGCGGAAAATTGGCATAGATGGGAGCAGCGTTTTCGTTTGTATATGACTGCGACAGGTGCGAGTGCAAAAGAAGAGCAAATCAAGATTGCAATTCTACTTCACACCGTCAGAGAAGATGCATTGGAAGTGTATAACACACTCAACGTTAATCTCGCTGATGAAGAGAACGAGACGCTCGAAGAAGTACTCACAGCATTCCGAGACTACTGTAGCCCACAGAAAAACATCGTGTTTGAGAGGCATCAGCTCTGGTCTCATACCATGGCAGACGGCATTACCGTGGACAGATTCATCACAGAGCTTAGACAAAAAAGCAAAGACTGTGAGTTTGGACCAAGTGAGAACGACATGCTAAGAGACAAGCTGGTGTTTAGCATAACAAATCCATCTCTCAAAGAAAGATTACTCCGCGAAAATGACCTATCATTGCACAGGGCAATTGAAATATGCAGGGCAACTGAGTTAGCTAAAACACAGATACAAGTAATGCAAAATGCCGCTGCTGTACAAGACTCTCAAGTACATACTATAGAAAAAAAGACAGAATGGAAAAAACTTTCTGCAAGAAACAAAAACAGTAAGAAACCAGTAAATAGCCCTGTTGCAGATGCGGAAAGAGCCATGAGCCACGCCAAATGCCCAGCTTTCGGTGCAACATGTCACAAGTGTGGCAAAAGCAATCATTTTTCCAAGGTGTGCCACACGGTCAGTCGCAAGGATAGCAGAGGGAAGGCAGTGCACAGCATAGTGAACGAAGCAGAGTCCATGTACATTGGCACTTTAATGCATACTCAAGTGCATGAAATGGAACAAGTAGAGGACAGTGCGTGGTATACAACAGCCACCATCCGAGGTGTAAAGGTACGATTCAAGCTGGACACAGGTGCAGAAGCAAATGTGTTGCCTTTAGCCATTTTCCAGAAGATCCCGGGCCTAGTTAAACTACAGCCTACTTCAACTGTGTTAATAGCTTTTGGAGGAACACGGTCCATTCCAAAAGGCGTTGTTTCTTTGAAATGCGAAACTCACAAAGCTACAGACACATTACAGTTCTATGTGTCCGATCATTCAGATGTGCCAATCCTAGGCAGAGCAGCGTGTGAGGATATGGAGCTGGTGAAAAGGATTGAACTGCTGTCAAAAAAGTCTGCATCAACCAAAGAAGAGCTGGTCAAGATGCATCCATCAGTCTTCAGTGGGTTAGGTGAGTTTCCAGGAGTTCACCACATACATGTTGACCCGACAGTCACACCTGTAATCCATGGATGCAGAAATATTCCGCTGTCTGTTCGAGACAGACTTAAAGAAACCCTTCAAGATCTTGTGCACAGAGGTGTTATATGCCCTTTGACGGAACCCACAGAATGGGTGAACAGTCTTGTTATCACAGAAAAGAAGAATGGTACACTGAGGGTATGCTTGGATCCTCGTGACCTGAATAAGGCGATAAAAAGGCAGCACTATTCCATTCCCACTCCTGATGATGTTTGCAGCAACCTGGCAGGTAAATCCATCTTCACCATTCTTGATGAAAAAGACGGGTACTGGCAGATCAAATTGGATGAGCCATCCTCAAAATTATGCACCTTCAACTCACCATGGGGCAGATATCGTTTTCTGAGGCTCCCATTTGGCATCAAGTCAGCAAGTGAGGTGTTCCAGCAGAAAAACTGTGAGACTTTTGGTGACATACAAGGAGTACACATCATAGCTGATGACATGATTATTGCTGCCTCATCTGAACAGGAGCATGATGAGATCCTTGAAAAGGTCATCGAGAGAGCAAAAGTAACTAAGGTGAAATTTAACGCTGAGAAGATCCAGTTTAAGGTCAATACAGTGACATACATGGGACACATCATCACACCAGCCGGCCTGCAACCTCATGATGCGAAAGTGAAGGCGATCATAAACATGCCACCCCCGGAGGACAAACAAGGCCTACTGGCGTTGCGCCTACTGGGCATGACTAAGTACTTAGCGCAGTACATTCCGAATTAAGCTACACTCACAGCACCTCTTAGACAGTTGCTGAGGAAGGATGCTGAATGGCAGTGGAATCCCCATCATAGCGCTGCTTTAGAGAGTCTGAAGTCTGCTCTCACACGATCACCTGTGCTGAAGTTTTACGATCACAAAAAAACACTTACAATTCAGGCAGACTCATCAAAAGACGGTCTGGGGGCCTGTCTCTTGCAAGAGGGACACCCTGTGTGTTATGCGTCACGAGCACTGACTGAAACTGAACAAAGATATGCTCAAATAGAGAAAGAGTTACTTGCCATAGTCTATGCAGCAAGGAAGTTCCATCAGTACATATATGGCAAGCCAGTTACAGTCCAATCAGATCACAAGCCCTTGGAGAACATCATGCAGAAACAGTTGTGCAAAGCTCCAGCACGATTGCAGCGAATGCTACTACAACTACAAAAGTATGAGCTGACTGTTACATATACACCAGGCAAGCAGATGCATATTGCTGATACATTATCCCGTGCCACTGTGACTACGGAGGTTGAAGATGGCGAAGACCTCTATGATGAGAAAGTTGTGCATGGCTTGGAGGCCACAGATGCGCTGAGTCCACAGACACTTCAACAATTGAAGGAGGCCACTGCAGCAGACAATATATTGCAAGATTTGCGTGAGAAAGTGGAGACTGGCTGGCCACAGAAAAGACGTAGCGTGAACAGTAACCTACACAGCTTTTGGCCTATGCGACACAAAATCAGCGTACAAAATGGAATTGTGATGGTAGGAGACAAGATAATCATACCTCAGAGCTTCAAAAAGGTCATCTTGGAAAAGCTGCACATAGCTCATCAAGGGATACAGAGAACAAAAGCCAAAGCGAGAAAATCCTATACTGGCCTGGAATGGCGAAAGACATTACGATGATGGTGGAAAAATGTGCACCGTGCCAACAACTCCAGCCACAACAACAGAAAGAGCCACTCATTACACATGATGTTCCAGAACTACCATGGATGAAAGTGGGAGTGGATATCTTCGATCTGAAAGGTCAGTCTTATCTATTGCTTGTGGATTATTTGACAAAATTCCCAGAAGTTCTGAACTTACCTGACAAATTAGCTCACACAGTGATTCAAAAAATGAAGTCAGTCTTTGCCAGACATGGTATCCCAAAAGAATGCGTGAGTGACAATGTTCCATTTGCCAGTTATGAGATGAAGTCATTTGCAGCATCATGGGACTTTAAACTCACATTCTCCAGCCCAGGATACCCGCAGTCCAATGGACTTGCAGAGAGAGCGATAAAGAAAGCAACGCAAACTGGCACAGACCCACATCTAGTGCTACTGTCACTTCGAAACACACCAGTGACAGGTCTGAATGAATCTCCTGCACAAATGCTGATAGGCAGAGTTTTACAGAGTACAATTCCATGTTCTAGTGCTGTGCTGCAACAAACAGTTCCACAAGATGTACACAAAAGACTGGTAGATTTGCAAACTCAAATGCGGCATCAGTACGACCGTAATGCCAAGACACTACCTGAACTAGTTCCAGGATCCACAGTGCATATGCAGACCAGGTATGGATGGAAGCCTGCTGTAGTAGTGCACCAGAGAGATGAACCTCGGGCTTATACGGTACAAATGCCAGGAGGAAAGACATTCAGGAGAAACAGACACCACCTGAGAAAGATACATAAAAGTCTGTGCAAAGGAGATGATACTGATGAACATTTGGAAGAGATCTCCAATCAGTTGCCCAGACTGGCTGATCAGTCACCAGAGACGACTGAGTAGATGAACACACTACATGCCGTACAAGAAGTGGTAGAGTGGTAAAACCACCCTCTAGATACAATGATTATGTTATGGTCAAGTGACATGTCATTTTCTTTAAAAAAAGTAAGAAGAGAAAGAAAGGAGAACTGTTCAATAACAAGAATCTAAATATTCTCAGAGTAATTTGAATGTACCATTGATGTTTGAAGTTACATTTATGTGTAAACTTTTGAAATGGTTTTGGTTAGTTAAATTTGTCAAATGTTCAAGTAAAGTTACAGTTTGATAAGCTTGTATATGTGCAATGGAATATTTGAGTGAAGCAAGTTAAAAGTAAGTACCATACTTTAGTTGGGTTAAAAAAGGGGGATGTGGTGGATTTGGTTTATCACTCTGTGTTTGATTAAGTTGACTTATGTTGTATTACCTGATGATCGATTGATTGTTGATGTCTGATGTGCATGCGAGGTCAGTAAAAGAGAGCACATGGAAAAGTGTCAGACTCTGCGTGTTATTGATATACACAAAACACAACACAGATGGTGCAACAGGTGTCCTGACAGGAAAGCTATCCATTTCATTATCGATACACGTGAAAAGCACCCCGGGGCATTATAGGGATCTGTTATGTTTAATCTATTAAGTTTTGCTATGTACAAGTCTATGTTTTTTGAGTTAAAGTGTGCAGTGATCTCTGTTGCTGTTCCTGTCTGCCAAAATGGCGTCGTAAACAGAATGGGCCTCCGGAGCTCTATACCCCGGGGCCTCGCTCAATGCACATCTAGTGATGGGAAGTTCGGTTCTTTTTCGCGAAACGGTTCTTTCGGACAGTTTGTTTCAATGAACCAGTAAAAAAAATCACCGGTTCTTTGACGTAATGATGTCATTTTTATCATCCCAGCGGATGAAAATCCATTCAAACACATTCATATAAAGTCATTTGTAATCATAACTTAGTATAATAATAATAATAATAATAATAACAATAATTGTCATCATCATCTTGGATAAGTTCTTACATTTACGTTTTGCAAAAGCACTCAATACAGCCACTGATGTGCAAACGCGGATGTTTTACACAGATTAAATAATCTTACATTGACATAACATAAATTTACACAAGCACAGCATCAGTTGTCCGAGACAAACAGTTCGGTTCAGACGGTGCTATCACGCATGCTCAGTATCTCAGCTCATCGGTTCTCAGTATCGAACATGTCCGAAAGAAACGGTTCTCGATTCTGTTCTGGTGATCCGAGAACTGCTGCAACCCGCTCCTGGCTCGAGAACCGCTGTATCAGTAGGGGAGAGCGGGGCTGGTTGGGTCAAGGGTTAGTTGGCACGCAGTTAAATTCCAGTACAGTAGAGGACGCTGCCACAAAAATCTAACATTAAAATGACTGCCCTCTTGACCTGACCACACCTATTTACTGAAATTCCAACTGCCACTAACTATTGAGGCGAGGGCAACTTTTCTATTTTAGAGTGTCAAAACAAAAAAAAAGTTCTCCCCACTAAATATATTTTAGAACTATGATAGATAGAGATATATAAAATGTAAGGATTTCAGTTGATAGAGATAGGAATCATCTATAGTTTGACAGGAAATTTAAAAGTCTCTGATGAGCTATGCTACGTGGCTAACATCATGTCAGTAAAGAGGTGTGTCCTAATGTGGATGGGGTTGGTTGACACTGATTTGGGTATAGCCATTTGGTTAGAAATGTATTAATTTATGTATTTTACATGTTAAAACATAATGAATATAATACAATTAACAAACTTATGTATGAAATAATTTTCTTTTAGAAGTCAAAATGGTCAGAAAATATTTAAGAACAACAGAGAGAGGAAAGACACCAGCACAGATTATGCTAGAGGCAGCCAGACAGGTGAAGACTCAAAACAGAAGTATTAGGAGCACAGCAAATGACTTCAAAATACCATTCAGCACACTAAGGCTGGGCCTTAGGTGTTGGTGGTGTCGTCAGGAGGAAGAGGAAGACCGCCATCCTGACAGACACACCAGTCAAGCGACAACTAGAGGAACAAAAGGCTGCAACAAAGGCTGCAACAAAGAAGAGACTCTTCAAAAAAACAAGAAGCCACAACTGAAAGCTCCATCCAAAGCTCCTGCTCCTAAAAAGATTCGGAAAAGGAGATCATCATCTGAGTCTGATGAAGATAAAGAGGAATGTTGTCTGGTTTGTTTAGTCATATGGGAATAGCCAACCTAGGGAAGTTTGGCTTCAGTGCCTGTATTGCAAAAAGTGGGCCCATGAGTTATGCACTCCACGTCTACCAGTCTACATCTGCCAGAACTGTGACTCATCTGATTGAGACACAGACATGTTAACCTAACAGCATAGGCCTACCGCATTATTTCTGTTACTCCTAATACTACCCACCCACCCACACACACACACACACACACAAACTGTTGTTAGTTCATTTAAATACAATCTATGGAGAAAATTGGCTGAAATTCTGCTGAATGTTTTTCTGTTTTGAATTCAATTCTCAAGTTTTTTACATTTGTTCACCTCATTCTTTTCAACTATAGCATCTGTGCCAACCAACCCCATTGCATGTGCCAACTAACCCCCATACTGGGGCAGGTTGGCACAAGTGCACAACATGAATTAATGATGAATTTAAAAAAGAATAGGAATAATTTGAGAACATTAAATGTATCTGTTGATTAGTTGAGATCTTAACCTTTCAGTTGTTACTGGTTACTGTTTTCACATATAGCATGACTGAGAAATATGACAGAGAGTGAAAAGTGTGCCAACCAACCCCGCTCTCCCCTATATGTGTGCTGAGCTGAGAACTGCTGCAAGCTGAATATATAGTCTATCAATATATCTATATCAAAACTACTGTTTTGATTAATACATTTTAAGATTTATATCAACTTATTTAGAAATTAAATAAGCTGTTCCTGAAAATATCATGCATGATAAAACAAATAAATGTTTAGTTTGACTGTTTTACAATCCATGCATTGCGTTTTTCCAAACTTTAAAATAATACAGTGACAGCAATTAGGCTATGTGATGAATATGTTTCAAACGTGATTCATTTTATACACTTGAAACCTGCATTTCGTTCCTCTGAACAAATGACACGCACGTTCAGCTCATCGGCTCTCAGTATCGAACGTGTCCGAAAGAAACGGTTCTCGATTCTGTACTGGTGATCCGAGAACCGCCATACGTTCGGTTAGTACACGTATGCTCGGCTCATCGGTTCTCGGGACACGGAATACGCGCCATAGTATCGAACGTGTCCGAAAGATCGAACGTGTCCGTTCTCATGCTCAGTATCAGCTGCTCGTGAGTTCTCAGCAGAGCATGTCTCAGTTCAGTGAACTGTTGGAGTTACTAGTAACATATACTTCAGGATATTAGTTTATTTCTAGTCGCAGGGACTGTACTGTCACTCATGTCAGAAAGTGAGTAACTTTAGTGACTTGTGGATCAGCGCTGACTCGAGACGCGAACCGTTTCGAATGATTCAGTCCGATTTGGTGAACTGGTTCGACCGGTTCTCTAAAAAGAACCGGTTCAAAAGAACGATTCGTTCGCGAACATGACATGCACATCACGTTTGCACAGGATCTCGCACCCCCCTTGGCATATGTCTGTGTAACTTGGCTAATTTAGAGGATTTTTCCGCATATCGGCAAACCTGAAATAACACGGAAATGTACTATGGCCAGATGTTATCGGATATGACCCTTTTCATGCAGTGTTATTATTTGCACTCTCTTAGGGAAATCATATTACTAATGGCTCACTAATGGATGTCTGCGCACATTGAACTGGGTTGTGAAAGTGATCTAGGGGATATTTAGTCACAATTAATCTCATCCATTCATTTCCTTTAGTTTGCTTGCCAGGTCAATTCTAGATTATTCTGCGCTATTTTGGGGTTTTACAGGACGTGCTCTAGTTTTAACCCCATCCCACCAGTAACCATAACCTTAGGCTACTGAGCCTAAACTCCGTCCCATCCCACCACCAACCAAAATAGAGGCCCAAATAAACCTAGATCTAATCAGATTCTCTTAATATTTTATATATTAATAAATATATAGCCTAGCCTTTATTTGTCAGTTGGAGCATTCAGGTTCACATGTTATCAGTTCATGCATTCTCTGAGAATCAAACACATGACTTTGGCTTGCTGGCGCCAGTGAGCTAGTTTGAGCTAAGCACATGCTGCTATGTCTTGGGAGTTAGTTAAAAATATACTATTTGTAATTGAATCAAGTAATTAAATTTTAAGCTTTTGAATTCATATAATCAAAACTGCTCCTCCGAGTATAAACGGGATTCAATCTCTTCCAAAATGTAGTGGTTATGGCGTGAACACAGCGTAAGTTCGTTGTTTTGGTTGAGGAGGAACTGTAAAAGGAGGCAGCTGTTTCGTTGCAGTGCTCCCGTACAGGCTACGTCTTGTTTATATTTTCGCCTGGCTCCGTGCCACGGAAACATTTTTAATTTCATGAACATTTTGATCAAACATGGACCTTTATTTTCATTAAAAGGCGTATTTCTGCTATAGGCTCATTGTGTAAATGTATTTATTATGTCTATGGCCAGTATAAACCAATCTTAACTTCGATTCAATGTCATCAGAATATAAAGGAGAGAAAATAATTAACAATAAATGGTTAGAGATTAAGGTAAATTAATTAAAAGAACATAACATGAGGGTAAGATATGTATACATACGTCGTTTCTTATTTACAGAGGATGAAATAGTGTTAAGATATGTGTTAAATTCTTTCAAAAAGACACAAAAGATTGGTTTGTTGTTAGTGAATTTACATTTGTGGATATAAAATTTACACAACCATAGTCAAATCAAATCACCTTTATTTATATAGCACTTTTAAGTCCAATTGTTTCAAAGTAGCTTCACATTGTTAACAGGAAAATAATGCAACAGAATTTGTACAGCCGTTCTGGTGAAACGGTGATGTTATCCAGCTAATTTCAAGTATCATATAGTGTCAATGCGGGCAGATCAGTAATATAGATGAAATTTAGGTGTCCCCAACTGAGCAAGCCAAAAGCCAGAGGCAACGGTGGCAAGGAACCAAAACTCCTTCAGGGTCAGAATGGAGAAAAAAACCTTGGGAGAAACCAGGCTCAGTCGGGGTGCCAGTTCTCCTCTGGCCAACGAACAAACAGTGTATGATTATAATTCTGGCAACATAGCAGGTCTTAATTCATATTAGGCAAATAGATATTTGTAAGATTATTCGAAAGATTGGAGTCGTCATGCCGAAGATGGGTTTAATGAGGATGTCGTGTCGATGCGGCATTTACAGGGGGAGTTTATTTGACATGTTCTCTGCAGACATTTCAGGGATGCGTTGGTCATGTCCAGGCGCTGGTCCACCATCTGATCTGGATACGGCCCGGATCCGGCTGATTGCAGTAAACCTCGGGATAAACAGAGAGACTAACATTAGCGTAGATGCCATTCTTCTTATGATGTAACGAGTACATCAGGTGTTATGGGAAGTGTTCCCGGTTCCGGCTGACCTAGTTAATGCAGCCTAACAATCATTTACTGATTTGAATAATAGAGATTGATAATGTTCTATGTGTATGCCATAGTAAAGAGATGCGTTTTTAGTCTAGATTTAAAGTCTAGTGTGTCTGCTTCCCGAACAATGCTAGGAAGACTGTTCCAAAGTTTAGGCGCTAAATAGGAAAAGGATCGACCGCCTGCAGTTGATTTTGATATTCTAGGTATTATCAACTGGCCAGAGTTTTGAGACCGCAATAGACGTGATGGAGTATAATGCGTTAAGAGCTCGCTCAAGTACTGGGGAGCTAAACCATTTAGTGCTTTGTAAGTAATAAGCAAGATTTTAAAATTTATACGATGTTTAATAGGGAGCCAGTGCAGTGTTGACAGAACCGGCTAATATGGTCATACTTCCTTGTTCTAGTAAGAGCTCGAGCTGCTGCGTTTTGGACCAGCTGGAGTTTGTTTATTAAGCGAGCAGGGCAACCACCCAGTAAAGCATTACAGTAATCTAGCCTTGAGGTCATGAATGCATGAATTAACTGTTCAGCATTTTGCATCAAAAGGATGTGCCGTAATTTAGATATATTTTTAAGATGGTAGAATGCAGTTTTACAGATGTTAGAAACGTGGCTTTCAAATGAAAGATTGGTATCAAAGAGCACACCCAGGATCCTCACTGATGACGAGGACTTGACAGAGCAGCCATCGAGTGTTAGACAGTATTCTAGGTTACTATTTGCAGAGTTTTTTTGTCCAATAATTAAAAATTATTTTTTTTCTGAATTAAGTTGCAGGAAATTACTAGACATCCAATGTTTTATATCAGCTATGCATTCCGTTAATCTTGTGAATTGGTAAGTTTCGTCAGGGCGTGAAGAAATATAGAGCTGAGTATCATCAGCATAACAGTGAAAACTAATGCCATGCTTCCTAATGATATCTCCCAGTGGTAGCATGTACAGGGTGAAGAGCAATGGTCCTAGCACCGAGCCCTGCGGTACTCCATACTGAACTTGTGATCAGTGTGACATCTCTTCATTTACTGCTACAAACTGATAACGGTCAGATAAATATGATTTAAGCCATGCCAATGCAGTTCCACTAATGCCAACATAATTTTCGAGTCTATTCAAAAGAATGTTTTTGGTCGATAGTATCGAATGCAGCGCTAAGATCGAGTAACACTAATAGAGAGATACAACTACGATCGAAT
This sequence comes from Paracanthobrama guichenoti, assembly GCA_018749465.1. Taxonomy (NCBI): domain Eukaryota; kingdom Metazoa; phylum Chordata; class Actinopteri; order Cypriniformes; family Gobionidae; genus Paracanthobrama; species Paracanthobrama guichenoti. The sequence continues at coordinate 1,066,140 of CM031952.1, read as the reverse complement.
GATAGAAGTAAATCATTTGTAACTCTGATGAGAGCAGTCTCAGTACTATGATACGGTCTAAATCCTGACTGGAAATCCTCACAGATACCATTTCTTTTTAAAAAGGAACATAATTGTGAAGACACTGCCTTTTCCAGTATTTTTGACAGGAAGGGTAGATTTGAGATCGGCCTATAATTGACTAATTCTGTAGGATCAAGTTGAGGTTTTTTAATAAGTGGTTTGATAATAGCCAACTTAAAAGTTTTCGGTACATATCCTAATAACAAAGATGAGTTAATGATATTAAGAAGAGGATCTATGACCTCTCGTAGCATCTCTTTTAATAGCCTAGTCTGTATAGGGTCGAATATACATGTTGTTGATTTAGATGATTTAACGAGTTTAGCCAATTCTTCCTCTCCTATAGCAGTGAATGAATGTAATTTTTTCTCAGTGACACAACAATGGTCTGTCTCATGTGACACTGTAGTAGACGGCTGCATGGTTATAATTTTCTTCCTAATATTATCGATAGTGACCAAAAACAATGTCTTTAAAAGTTATGGATATGCTTTGCTGGATATTATCATTAATAAAAGCGTCAATATTTTTTCCAAAGTGTTTTAGTATAATAACATGACCAAAATAAATGATAAACCGTTTCTGTGTGGACTTGACAAAACTCGTATCAATATCAGTTTTAAATTGATGTTCGCTGACGTTACTTTCCTGAGCATAGACGCTTGTGAATTAATCACAAACTCAGGTTCAAAATCTGAGCTGACAGAGAAAGTGTATCAAGTGTAGTGGTAGCCTACTGCTTAAACCGATTTGTTTGGTTTTATCTAACTTACTCGAAACCAGTCCTCTTACCTTGAGTTTGTTCAGCTAGATTTTTTGGTACTGGCTCCTGTTCCTAAAAGTCAAATAGTGTCGTGAGCAACGCCAAGGCCATGGGTTTGATTTTCAGGGAATGTGAACTCTTTTGTTGGGAAGCTTTATTTTCAGACTTGATAGCAGTCAGAGATAAATTGAGCCAAACCCATCTGTCACAGGACAGAGCGTAGTTATATACAGATCGTAGTTATACTTTGGAAATCTTATCACTGTCAAATCCATGGTTCTCATACATAACTGTCATTATTCATGTGCCATTGCACTAGTCATATACTGGGGGGCAATTTGGAAAAGTTATGTTTTTGTTTAAGCATGTCGTAACACGTCATAAACAAAACAGAAGTGCCTTTAAATGTCCCTGGATTGCAAAATGTTGTAACAGCGCTAGCATCAATAAAGGTGTTAAACTTAAATTAATCATTCGAACAAGTTTTTATAATGAGAATAGGCCCCCAAAACAGCACTAATATGTCTGTCACGCATTTTCATTTTTTTATGTAAATACGCTCAGGAAGTAAGATCATTTTACAGGGTTTTCGGGCAGTGGGCGAGGACTAACTGGAAATCTAATAGATTATGAATCATGAGGCTTATTTAAATGACCGACCGCTCTGCCGACCAATCACAAGAAGAGTTTCAGTACGGAGGACGTCTTAGCTCTACGCATGCTCGGAATGCTTCGATCTATAGAACACACAGTAACGTCTTCAGTGAACGTGAGCGCGCTTGCAGGACTTCCAGATGAATTAATCATCTGTTCGAATGAGACCGGAAATAACTGACACAGGACGGGCAGAACAGACATGTTGACTTGATCATCCGCGATGTTTTCTTAGTATGAAATTCACAGTAATTCATATGATGTGAACAACTCTTAAGGTAGGAAACCATTGTAATGCCTCCAACTTATGGTGATATTATTATTATTCTCTCTTTTATGATCCTATGATGTCGTTTAGTATGTTAAGTTTTAACGTCCGTGTAACGTTAGTTGACAGAGATCGTGTTACTGTGATATTTACGTAAATATGCAGTTTTTGGTCAGTCTAGCTCATTAGACAAAATATACTTAATAAATTGTTTTCTGGAGCTGAAACATAATGGTACCCGGTACCTCTAAAATAAGTGTAATGTAATATAATTGGAATAAAAACAACACATACTATATTGTTATAATCTTTTGTAGGTATAACGAGGGCAAAATTGTGATTTGTGGTTTAAAAATTGTTTGATTATGTATTGCATTATTATTTATGGATTATGGTTTATCTGCTAACTGTATTGCTTATGAAATCTCAACATTATATAATTATAAACAATATATCTATATCACCAATTTCAATATATGTATTCAGTCAGATAACACTTGTTTTATTATTTTAGCTTTCATATATTTCATTTTCACAATTTTATGTTTTATGTTAATTAAAATGCCTTTCTTCCACATTAGTCAATAACCCATATCTGAAAATTATCAAATAAAACCTAATCACTTAGCATATATATATATATATATATATATATATATATATATATATATGTATGTATGTATGTATGTATGTATGTATGTATGTATGTATGTATGTATGTATGTATGTATGTGTGTGTGTGTGTGTGTGTGTGTGTATATATGCATGCTACTATTATGTCCCTTTGCTGTGATATTTATCTATGATCTATCATCATCCAGCACATGCTATACATATATCTAAATATGTTACAGTTTAAAAGTAAAGAAAATTGAACATGGGTGAGTGTTGATACAATTTATTTTGCTTTCTTCAGCAGTCCTCTCTAACTTCAAGCAGCAGTGTTTTCTCTTCCTGTGTAAATCTCTTCATATGGTAGCACTTTATTATTCACAGTCCTGTTCCTCATGTACATACTATATACTTATAATAGTAATTACAATAACTGGGTAATAACTAGGTACTAACTCTGACCCTAACCTTAACCCATGTAGTTACCTTATATTACCAGTACTTGGTATGTACACTGTAAGTACACGTACTGTAAAATAAAGTGCTACCCTTCATATTGTTCACAATGGTCTCTTCATCATCAGCTAAGTGTTAACTGTCGGCAATCGCATGTTTCACATGATTGGCTGTTCGCTACTGATGTCATGGGAACAAAATCAGTCAAATACTCAAATAGGCAGTGGCATCATCTTTGTTAATAAACCACAGATTTGAAGTTTAAACCACTACATTCTCTTCTGAAGAATTCTTAAAACCACATTCCATGACGCAATAGCGTTTCAAAAATGTGTCAAAAGTGTGTTTTCTCCTCTGGCATTGACGCTCTCTGAGATGCTGGAATGCTGCCTGTGTGGAAACGTGGAGGCAAACGGCAGACAGCCCATGCTGATACTGCTGGAATACTGAAATTTAAAGTTCCAGTGAACCGAAAGTAGCAACTGAGTTTTCTTCAGTACTGTGAAACGGAATACTGAATAGAGGGCAGGGTTTTACTTCAGCGCTCCTCCTCTCCATCTCTCGCTCATAGCAGACTAACGGTCAGAGGGGAGTGGTTACGCATTTTCAAACCTAAGCCGTCAAACTGACATCATCTGAGAAGGAACGCCGTTTCCAGACCGGAAGTTACTTTTCAGATTTTGATTAAAGATTATCACGACAAACAATTTTGTTCTGTGTATTAACTTGCACGGATTAATTGTTCACATTTTGATTTCATGAGGACTTTAAGAAAAATACGAAAAACAGAAAAGGGGTTTGATATAGATTATTTTTAATTTAATTATTGGCTATCCAATATATATATTGGATATCCTGAACCAGTATCAATATACCCAGTAATATATTCCTTATATTCTAATCATTACAATAGGAAGAAAGTAATAAAACATTCATACATTTTTATTTTTAATTTCTGCAGGTTTGGTCCTCCATGGGTCGTACTTTATTAAATATGGTTGTCATGTGTAAGACTGTGTTGAAGAACAAAACTTCGGTCCCCATGAGCTTATAAATCATAATACAAAAGTATTTCTATAACTTCCTTCATAATTATAACTTTAGTATTTGCATGATGATAGGAAAATTAACAGGATGCCTATTAGGAGGGGAATGAGGAGCTAAAGTTAGCTGTTGGTCAGTGAGAGATTGACAGTTAGCTTACGTGCGTGTGCTGTCTTAGTTTATTTTTATTTATTTTTTTAGCCTTGTTTTGACATTTTCATATCATATTGATTTCATATCATACTGATCATATTCATTTTTTAAAATCTGTGCTACATGACTAGAGAAAACAGAAAAGAGCTGTGGACTTTGCCAAAAACAACTTTTCACTTTTGATTTTGGTGCTGCTCCTCTGTTGATCCGACTGTATGATCCGGAGCTTTTGCTCTTGACTGAATAACGTTTGTAAATTTATCAAAGATTAATCTACATTTACATTTGATTAGTTTATTCAACTTCTGTACCTAAAAAAACTACTGTAAGAACTATCTGAAAAATCTGAAAAGCACGGTTTATTTAATTTGTAACTTTGTTCTGTTGAATTTATTTGTGCTATTTGTAATTGGATAATTTTTTTATTACTGACTGTTTACTTGTCTTTAATAATGTTTTAAATTTACATTAATTAGGCTAGTATGCTGTACTATACAAATTGTAATAGAGAATTGTGATATTTCCCATTATTCTATTATTATTCCTATTACACTGTATAGGGTAAACATACCTCTATATTTTATATAGAGATATTTTAGTGCACAGAGTATTGGTTTGAGTACAATAAGTTATGTTAAAATAAATCTCACACAATAAAATGTAATTTTATTTTAAATGACAAAAGCGTTTAAATGAAGCTATACATCATTAAATGCAAAAAGTCTGGATGTGCTTAATGTGTACATGTTTGTACCCTTTAACCACACCCCTGTTCCCATTAAGCTCACAACATGTTTTTTTGGGAAAATTCTTGTTTATTTTAAACAACATTTTTAAAGAAGTGTAAAACCACAGAATATTCAAACTGTAAATTTATAATATAATGGATTTAAAAATACAAGTCAGTAATGCCTGTGAAGTAATATATTAGTGTAGCACACAGTCTTATACAGCTAGTGTTTAACTGTTCTGTAGCATCTGCGCTGAGTTGCTAAAATGTATCTTTTGGATCTAACTGTAATTATTTCCCACATCCAGGTTCCAGGTTATAATATGCAAAAGTCTAAATATTAATCTCTTAATTTTGCAGTAAGAAGTTATACTATATAGGCTTAAAATATAGGCTTAAACATCTAAAAAAAATGCACATTTAAGGGGCTCCTCTTCTGGTGAAAGTTTTCAGACAGCTTTCAAAATGGCCATCAACAGTTTGGACAGTTTGAACACATGCATACCCATAACTCAGTGTGCAAAGGTGTGATTAGCTTGAAATTACAGGAGGTATACACTCACCTAAAGGATTATTAGGAACACCATACTAATACTGTGTTTGACCCTCTTTCGCCTTCAGAACTGCCTTAATTCTACGTGGCATTGATTCAACAAGGTGCTGAAAGCATTCTTTAGAAATGTTGGCCCATATTGATAGGATAGCATCTTGCAGTTGATGGAGATTTGTGGGATGCACATCCAGGGCACTAAGCTCTGTTCCACCACATCCCAAAGATGCTCTATTGGGTTGAGATCTGGTGACTGTGGGGGCCATTTTAGTACAGTGAACTCATTGTCATGTTCAAGAAACCAATTTGAAATGATTCGAGCTTTGTGACATGGTGCATTATCCTGCTGGAAGTAGCCATCAGAGAATGGGTACATGGTGGTCATAAAGGGATGGACATGGTCAGAAACAATGCTCAGGTAGGCCGTGGCATTTAAACGATGCCCAATTGGCACTAAGGGGCCTAAAGTGTGCCAAGAAAACATCCCCCACACCATTACACCACCACCACCAGCCTGCACAGTGGTAACAAGGCATGATGGATCCATGTTCTCATTCTGTTTACGCCAAATTCTGACTCTACCATCTGAATGTCCCAACAGAAATCGAGACTCATCAGACCAGGCAACATTTTTCCAGTCTTCAACTGTCCAATTTTGGTGAGCTAGTGCAAATTGAAGCCTCTTTTTCCTATTTGTAGTGGAGATGAGTGGTACCCGGTGGGGTCTTCTGCTGTTGTAGCCCATCCGCCTCAAGGCTGTGCGTGTTGTGGCTTCACAAATGCTTTGCTGCATACCTTGGTTGTAACGAGTGGTAATTTCAGTCAAAGTTGCTCTTCTATCAGCTTGAATCAGTCAGCCCATTCTCCTCCATCAACAAGGCATTTTCGCCCACAGGACTGCCGCATACTGGATGTTTTTCCCTTTTCACACCATTCTTTGTAAACCCTAGAAATGGTTGTGTATAGTGTATAGTAACAAACACATCATTTGGTTAAGACATCAAGTAGGACTATACTTTTTTTATTTTTTATAATCTGAGCTCAAAGATAGTAGTGTACTTAATGGGTACTTGAGCTTAATAGGTACGTTTACCCTACTCATCTGTGTAGTGTTTGAATTTTATTAGATTATAAAAGTTTTTTTCCCGGTTATAATTAAATGCATCATCCAGGTATTTATAGTGCTCTTTTTCTTTTTGTGCTTTTCAGTGTGAGCACACTACTCACATACTACTTGTACTACAAAACAGTATAGAATAGTGCATAAGTTTGTGAATCGGGACGAACAGTCTGAAGTGAGTTTAATATTTTCCAAATTTAATTTGCAGTCATTTAACTGACAGTGATGTCCTTAAAGGGTTAGTTCACCCAAAAATGAAAATTCTGTCCTTAATTACTCACCCTCATGTCGTTCCAAAACCTTTATTCATCTTCGGAACACAAAATAAGACTGCAATTTAATTAACACTTTAAGGCCCAGAAAGGTAGTAAAGACCTAGTCAAAATCGTCCATGTGACTGTAGTGGTTCAACCTTAATTTTATGAAGTGATGGGAATACGTTCTGTGCGTAAAAAACAAACAAAAATAATGACTTTATTCAACCATTTCTTCTTGTCTGTGTCAGTCTCCTACATAGTTTACGTTGTTATCATAAGTGCATCACATCCTAGTTCTGCATCAGAGCAAAGGCTCACCATTGGCTAATTCCTGCGTCAGCATCACACACATGCGTTGTGGTGCTCACATGAACGGCATTGGCCAATGATGAGTCGGCGACTGACGTAGAACTAGGAAGCTCTGCACTGCGGTAACAACGTAAACTGTTTTTTGCAAAAAGGGGGTGTTCTGACAGTGAAGCATTATTTTAAAAACTTTTTCATTGCAGCATACAGGAACATGGCCAAAATGGAGCCATCCTCTCAACCTATGTAGTTTAATCTCTTATCTAAATACATACATTATGCGGATATGACCACTATCTGTATTCACTATATCTTTTTATGTCCATCTTTTCTCAGGTACCAGTCTTGATGTGACAATGGACACTTCACATAATTTCTTCTTACTTTTGATGTTTTTGCACTATGCAATAGGTAAGCCATGTCACTAGTCATTTACTCCCATAACAGTTTCTTAATTGTTCTCTTGTGATACTCAGTTTAGTGTTTTGTCCAAACAGTTTCCAGTGATGGCTGTATAAAAATTATTCCGGACTCCATCAGTAAGATTCCTGTTATGATGGGAAAAAACTTCACAGCGACATGTCACCTGCTGGAGGAATCTGGTTACACCTCAAATGACATTGAATGGTTTTGGGAAGACATCAGCATTGCAAAGCAGTATTATCATAAAATAAACGAAACGTCTGTCAGTGTTACTGTTAACATCACCAGTAACATGAAGGGTTGGTTGCTTTGCAAAGCCAACAGGAAGTCCTTGTCATTCAAACCACTGTGTATCCATGGAATCTTTCTCGATGCAGGATGTGAGTTTCTTCTTGTTCCAATCGCATCATGTACGTATTGTAGGGATAGTACAGAGTCCTTAAAGCAGGGGTGCACATAAAAGGTGCGCACGTGAGTATGCGTTGTAAAAATAAACGATGCGCAGCAGAAAATATGGAGGGAAGCGCTTTTGAGTACCAACATTTTTGGAGACAGGGACACATTTACTTACTGGAGAAGGATTTTTCTCCATCTCTGGTAAGATAGCAATCATGATGATAAGTGTCATTAATTATTAGGGGGTGTATTTTTTGGTGTAACATTTGAGGGTGTATTTCGGCTGTGGCATGTAACACAGTCACTCCCACTAGCCACTTTGGCGGGTTGAATTTTATTGTAGTCTTCTCAAAATGCATCTGTTATAATCGTGTTGCGCATTATAACCAGTCACGCGTGATTCTTTTGAGCCTATGAACGCAATGTCTAATAATCAGAGGCGTTCAGTTTTTTGTTCAGAGCGCACTCTCGCTCACTGAAATCTGCACTCTCATCATGAACTACAAAGCAGAGATGTAGCCTATGTGCGATGTATGTAGGAGATTCATTCATCATACAGTGATTGACTGTTTTGTTCAGCAGCGAAAATATAAAAAAAAAAAGATCACAGCAGAACCATAGCGCATCTGATGTGATGTGACTGGCATAAAGTTTTCTTGACGTTGGACGTTCGCTAATCGCGAATTTAGGGACTGTGTCTAAAGTTAAACACGACATTGGTGCACACGTTTAGAACTTCAATAGCATTTAAAGAGAATGGTTTACAATCATAAAACCAGCTGTAAAGTGTTCATCTAGGTGTCAGATATGATGCACACCTTTTAGATTTTAATCACATGAAAATATGGATTTCAGTAGGCTACTGTATGGGCTTATACACAAAATATGCTAGATTTAAATAGGCCTATGTCATAGCTAATATAACATTTATGAGTATATTGCTTAAGAATAAATATTATATATAATATAATATATTTACACCAAAAATCTTATATTTTTCAGACAAACAACTGTTTTCTCTGTCTAGATTAAGGAGCTCTACACACATTTGTATCAGAGCTAAATAGGCCTATTTGATGACATGTTAAACATTTCATGTAGACTTGATCATGTAGAGTTGGTATGCACAGTGGTTATTTACATGTAGCGAACAACACATTTCCCCACAACAACATTTTGGCCAGTGAAAATGCTGAGTGGCTTGTAACTTTGGAAAACAGAAATGTTTTTCTCTTTCAAATGGTCTCATTATTTAAAAGCTAATGTATTATTTACTTTTACTTCATTATGTATTCAATGTTTTTCTGTTTATGACCTCCAGACCTTCCGTTGAAACCAACGAATCTGACGTGCATTGCTGTGCAGAAGGGCGATGAGATTTCCCCTGACTTAAAATGTTATTGGCAGCCAGGATCACGGGACCCTCTGCTCGACACCAATTACACCCTTTATGCTGAAGTGTATGTGTGTTTAGTAGCTGTTGTACCTGATAGCACTTTCAGTTTGTACACCTTTAAAAACCTTTTTGTTTTTGTTTTTTTATTATATCAAATGACTCAAAATGAAAGACTAGAGTATCATTTATTTCCTCTTTATCTTTTTATAGAGGTTACAACCAATTATTTAATGGCAGGTGTAATCAGACTCTTGCAAGAAGTTGCACCATCAACCTGAGCACTTTTCCATCTCATATGTCTATGAGGGTGTGGGTCGAAGTACAGAACGCGCTGGGGTCAGTGCGGTCAGATAACCTTTCATGCTTTGATGCCTTGTGTTTTGGTAAGATTTCGGCTTTCGCATTAGGAAAGAATGCATTTTACACATTATATGGGTGTGGAACTTTAACTATCTTCTTTGCTTTTATTTGTTTTTGCATTTGTTTTGTAGCGAAACTCAATCCACCATTGGATGTCCAATGTCTTTCTGAAGTTAACTTCTCCACATCTCTTATGGTTACTTGGAAACGTCCCATTGACATCTTTAAGAAAATCGTTTATGTCATCAGATACTGCCAAGTAGACTCCAATGTTTGGACCGAGGTATGAGAAAGTCAAAAGCAATTTTAAAATGGTCTTGACAAAAACTATGATTTTTTTTTTTTATTTGAATAATGATTGTTAGTGAAAAACCTGATGTGATCTTTTGTTTTGACCAATCAAACATTTGATTTACTTACCAAAACATTTCATTATGGTTCAGTGGGGTTTCTTATATTTCAAACAATGCCGTATAAGCTTGACATTTTTTAATCTTGCATTCCATGTAGTCCTCACATCAAAAAAAGGCACATCTTGTATTATTCATGAAATTGAACCCTCTTTTAGGTGCCCGACAGCTTCACCCAAGGGCACACGGATTCGTTTAGACTGCAGTCTCTGGAGCCTTACACTGAATACGTGGTACAGATGCGATGCATTCTAGAAAGGCATGAAAGCTACTGGAGTAACTGGAGCGCCAATGCTACAATTCGCACTGCAGAAGCCAGTATGATCTGTATTATTTCTAAAGTTATTAACATTTTCTGAAGTGGTTGTTTTTATTTGGACAGAACAATGTTGCGAGGAAGCTACTTTGAAACTGTTTTAGCTTGCTAAAGTAGTTAAATGGGCTATGTGTAAGATTTTTCTAATTGCTTTTTTATTGCCAATGTATTCATGCAAAATGAGACCTTTCCCCGACTTCCTAGGTTGTCTATGAAAGCCTGTGTAGACTGATTTTTATGTTAAGGACTCAAAAGGATGGAGAATCAAAAAGGATTTGACATTTGCGCTCGTTTAACGTCATGAAATGGATGCTTATACAATGTTTAGGATAATGCTGAAAGAGCAATTCTGTAGTCAAGTCGTCACCTTTATTTATATAGCGCTTTTTACAATGCAGATTTTTTAAAAGCAGCTTCACAGTAATAATAGGAAAATAATGGAACCAAGTTTGTTTTGGATCTACAGCAGCTCTAGAAAAAAATTGTGTAATTGTCCAGTTTAAAGTGCCCCTGTTATGCTATTTTAAAGTGTAGGTCTCCAACAACAGGTGTACATGCATTAAAGGCCCAGTCTGTTGTGATTGGTCTTTGCACTTGTCGGAAGTTTATACGGCCATTACCATAACTGTACTTCAGCTTTGGAGGCTTTCTCAGTCCTCAGCAAGTGTACACACTGTAAAGACAGCAATGCTGACATCGATTTTACCTTTTCAATCCGAGCGCGAGTCCGTTGATGAAACATTGGAAGAATTAGTTCCCATTCAGTCGGTCACTCTCGACGCCACGTCGGAGTACCGACGAATAGGAATCTCGCTCGCGAGAGCCAATCTACTTCGAGTGTAACTAAAACGAGCCAATGCACATTGGCATGCAATGATTGCACCAGGTGCTCATGCCACGCTGTGCGGGTATAAATGAGACACAGGTGATTGCATCAAATTAGCATTTTGCTTCGGAGCCGAGTGGTAGATGGTTACTACAGATATCACTCCTTATTTCGCAGTCCTGACTGAAGACGGAAGCCGCCTTTCGGAAGCGATCTCTTCATTCGGTGTTGGTGTGACGGCACAGCAGCGGTCGTGGTGGTTTTCCGATCATCTCTCTTTGTTGTTTGAACAGAACGATCACAAAGGCTGTTCTCACAGCCGGTTCGGGCGCTAGGTGGAGAGCGCTAAAAAGCCGTTCCCACGGCTGGTAAGAGAGCGCTGCGTGTGAGAGAGCGCGCACGTCAGGCTGCACTATCCCTGACGGTGTCGCCGCGACCCTCTCCCCGCGTGCTTCAGCACCAAGGAGAGCGTCCTTCTGAAAGAGCTTACACAGATAGAGCTTGCGTCTTTTTCAAGATGACATTCTATCTGTGTGTTTCTGGATGCGGTGGTTTCTGTCACCGAGGGATGGTCATCAGCGCTGTATCTCGTGTTTGGGCGTTCAGCACGCTGAGGCAGCGCTGGTGGATGAATCATGTTCTCACCGCGGAACATGACCATCTCGGAGTTGCGATCGCGCTCCGTCTCGCAAGGGCGGAGCCTCTGCCGCGATCTAACTCTCCTCAGAGAGTTACTTCAGGCAGTAGCCCGGCTGATTTGAGGGTTACGGTGAGCGCGCTTCCCCAGGGAACCAACCCCGGGAACCTCATCCTCTCGCACTCCGCAGCCAGTAGAGCTGCCATTGGAACGCGGTGGGCCGCCCACGAGATGTGCACCATCCGTATCCTTTGGGGCTCCCCTTGAGGACCAGATGTCCATCGCTGCATCGGAGGGAGGGTCAGAACTCTCTGGAGAGGATGTGTCGGGCGCAGGGGGCTCCTCCGGGTAGACCCGCTGTGCCCGATACTGATCCGGAGATGATGGCTATGCTTGCCGGGCCGCCGAGAGAGTCGGGCTCGTGTGGAACCCTCCACCGTGTCCCGAACCCTCAAGGCTGGATGATTGGTTTTCGGGGTGGCCCGTGCTGGTTCTCAGCGCCCCACCCCGGTGCCTTTTTTCCCGGAGGTGCACGAGGAGCTCACAAGGTCGTGGACGGCACCTTTACTGCCCGAAACCGGCCTAGTGGATCCTCCTCCTCACCACCCTCGATGGCGGACCTGCAAAGGGATACACGCAGCTTCCCGTGGAACGGGCGTTGCTATGCAACTGTGCCCTAACTCCACTTCCAGGGGAACCCGTGTCTTCCCTCCGGGCCTGTAGGTACTCATCCGATCTGATCGGGAAGGCCTACCTGGCTTGTGGAGAGGCAGGCTCCGCTTTACACGCCACTGGCGTTGTTGCAGGTCCATCAGGCCCCGGCTCTGAAGACCTTGCACGAGGGTGGTCACGATCCCGCAGTTCTCCAGGAACTGAGAACCGCAACGGACCTTGCGCTTCGTGCGACAAAGGTTGCAGCGCGGGCCGTGGGTCGTGCGATGTCCACTATGGTGGTCCAGGAACACCACCTCTGGCTGTGTCTGGCGGACATGAGGGAGACCGACAAAGTCAGGTTCCTTAACTCCCCGTCTCCCAGACTGGCTCTCGGCGACGCGCCCAGAACTTCGCCCATCAGTTCTCGGCCGCACAGAAGCAGACTGAGGCGGTCAGTCACATTCTGCCTCGGCGGTCAGCTGCTGTCTCCACCCCGCGCCGGCAGCGCTCAGCCTGCTCGCCGCCGAGGGCGCCGCCGCGCCTGCGTCTGCCTCCGCCCCGCGCAGCAGCAGCCTCCACCCAAGCGGCGTTGTGGAGCCGGGCGCAAGCAGGCCGCCCTACCCGTCCAGACGCCTGCCAAGAGGGGAGGCAAGGCCAAGGGCAGGCTGCCACGAGACGGGCGACCCGGAGGTGAGGAGGACTGCTCTTCTGGAGATGGTGACCACACCGCTCCATCCCCCGGTGGAGGGCCGGGAGGAGAATCTTGTGTTCCATTTTGTCTCTGTTCTGTACCCAAATTCTCAACACAAGAGCAGTTCCTTCCATCTCCGGGTCCGCAGGGGGCTCGGAGAGTTGTGGCCGGTCAAACGCCGGACCACACTCATCCTCCCTCTTCGCCAGCGGGCAGCAGTGGACAACCCCCTCATGTTCCTGCTGCCCACCTGTGGAATCAGGTAAGTGTTGCACGGCACACTCTCACCTCGCTGCGGGCCGCCTCCACGAGACAGCCGCCCCAGTCCGGTACCTGCATTCCACCTCGCTGCCCCACGGTGGGTACGCCGGTGGTCCCTATGGTCCTGCTTGTACGGTCCCTGGGAGCCTGGCTAGTGCTCCTCGGTCCGTCTTGCTGGCTCATTCGGACCATCAGGCTCGGCTACGTGATTCAGTTCGCCTGGCACTCCCCCAGGATCAGGGGCATCCGCTTCACTTCGGTGAATGCTGCAGATGCCCATGTCCTGTGTGTGGAGATCGCTGTCCTGCTGGCGAAGGACGCGATAGAGCCGGTCCCTCCAGCCGATATGAAGACCGGCCTCTACAGCCCGTACTTCATTGTACCCAAGAAAGCCGGTGGGTTACGGCCAATCTTGGACCTGCGAGTCCTGAATCGGAGCCTCCACAAGCTACCATTCAAGACACTCACGCAGAAGCGCATTTTCGAATGCATCCGTCCCCAAGATTGGTTTGCAGCGGTCGACCTGAAGGACGCGTTTACACACGGATTCGTTTAGACTGCAGTCTCTGGAGCCTTACACTGAATACGTGGTACAGATGCGATGCATTCTAGAAAGGCATGAAAGCTACTGGAGTAACTGGAGCGCCAATGCTACAATCCGCACTGCAGAAGCCAGTATGATCTGTATTATTTCTAAAGTTATTAACATTTTCTGAAGTGGTTGTTTTTATTTGGACAGAACAATGTTGCGAGGAAGCTACTTTGAAACTGTTTTAGCTTGCTAAAGTAGTTAAATGGGCTATGTGTAAGATTTTTCTAATTGCTTTTTTATTGCCAATGTATTCATGCAAAATGAGACCTTTCCCGACTTCCTAGGTTGTCTATGAAAGCCTGTGTAGACTGATTTTTATGTTAAGGACTCAAAAGGATGGAGAATCAAAAAGGATTTGACATTTGCGCTCGCTTAACGTCATGAAATGGATGCTTATACAATGTTTAGGATAATGCTGAAAGAGCAATTCTGTAGTCAAGTCGTCACCTTTATTTATATAGCGCTTTTTACAATGCAGATTTTTAAAAGCAGCTTCACAGTAATAATAGGAAAATAATGGAACCAAGTTTGTTTTGGATCTACAGCAGCTCTAGAAAAAATTGTGTAATTGTCCAGTTTAAAGTGCCCCTGTTATGCTATTTTAAAGTGTAGGTCTCCAACAACAGGTGTACATGCATTAAAGGCCCAGTCTGTTGTGATTGGTCTTTGCACTTGTCGGAAGTTTATACGGCCATTACCATAACTGTACTTCAGCTTTGGAGGCTTTCTCAGTCCTCAGCAAGTGTACACACTGTAAAGACAGCAATGCTGACATCGATTTTACCTTTTCAATCCGAGCGCGAGTCCGTTGATGAAACATTGGAAGAATTAGTTCCCATTCAGTCGGTCACTCTCGACGCCACGTCGGAGTACCGACGAATAGGAATCTCGCGCGCGAGCCAATCTACTTCGAGTGTAACTAAAACGAGCCAATGCACATTGGCATGCAATGATTGCACCAGGTGCTCATGCCACGCTGTGCGGGTATAAATGAGACACAGGTGATTGCATCAAATTAGCATTTTGCTTCGGAGCCGAGTGGTAGATGGTTACTACAGATATCACTCCTTATTTCGCAGTCCTGACTGAAGACGGAAGCCGCCTTTCGGAAGCGATCTCTTCATTCGGTGTTGGTGTGACGGCACAGCAGCGGGTCGTGTGGTTTTCCGATCATCTCTCTTTGTTGTTTGAACAGAACGATCACAAAGGCTGTTCTCACAGCCGGTTCGGGCGCTAGGTGGAGAGCGCTAAAAAGCCGCTCCACGGCTGGTAAGAGCGCGCCAGGTGAGAGAGCGCGCACGCCAGGCTGCACTATCCCTGACGGTGTCGCGCGACCCTCCCCCGCGTGCTTCAGCACCAAGGAGAGCGTCCTTCTGAAAGAGCTTACACAGATAGAGCTTGGCGTCTTTTTCAAGATGACATTCTATCTGTGTGTTTCTGGATGCGGTGGTTTCCTGTCACCGAGGGATGGTCATCAGCGCTGTATCTCGTGTTTGGGCGTTCAGCACGCTGAGGCAGCGCTGGTGGATGAATCATGTTCTCACTGCGGAACATGACCATCTCGAGTTGCGATCGCGCTCCGTCTCGCAGGGGCGGAGCCTCTGCCGCGATCTAACTCTCCTCAGAGAGTTACTTCAGGCAGTAGCCCGGCTGATTTGAGGGTTACGGTGAGCGCGTTTCCAGGGAACCAACCCCGGGGAACCCTCATCCCTCTCTCGCTCCGCAGCCAGTAGAGCTGCCATTGAACGCGGTGGGCCGCCCACGAGATGTGCACCATCCGTATCCTTTGGGGCTCCCCTTGAGGACCAGATGTCCATCGCTGCATCGGAGGGAGGGTCAGAACTCTCTGGAGAGGATGTGTCGGCGCAGGGGCTCCTCCGGTAGACCCGCTGTGCCCGATACTGATCCGGAGATGATGGCTATGCTTGCCCGGCCGCCGAGAGAGTCGGGCTCGTGTGGAACCTCCACCGTGTCCCGAACCCTCAAGGCTGGATGATTGGTTTCGGGGTGGCCCGTGCTGGTTCTCAGCGCCCCACCCCGGTGCCTTTTTTCCCGGAGGTGCACGAGGAGCTCACAAGGTCGTGGACGGCACCTTTTACTGCCCGAAACCGGCCTAGTGGATCCTCCTCCCTCA
Source organism: Paracanthobrama guichenoti (assembly GCA_018749465.1). Lineage (NCBI taxonomy): Eukaryota > Metazoa > Chordata > Actinopteri > Cypriniformes > Gobionidae > Paracanthobrama > Paracanthobrama guichenoti. The sequence continues at coordinate 1,050,068 of CM031952.1, read as the reverse complement.
CCACCCTCGATGGCGGACCTGCAAAGGGATACACGCAGCTTCCCCCCGTGGAACGGGGCGTTGCTATGCAACTGTGCCCTAACTCCACTTCCAGGGGGAACCCGTGTCTTCCCTCCGGGGCCTGTAGGTACTCATCCGATCTGATCGGGAAGGCCTACCTGGCTTGTGGAGAGGCAGGCTCCGCTTTACACGCTACGGCGTTGTTGCAGGTCCATCAGGCCCCGGCTCTGAAGACCTTGCACGAGGGTGGTCACGATCCCGCAGTTCTCCAGGAACTGAGAACCGCAACGGACCTTGCGCTTCGTGCGACAAAGGTTGCAGCGCGGGCCGTGGGTCGTGCGATGTCCACTATGGTGGTCCAGGAACACCACCTCTGGCTGTGTCTGGCGGACATGAGGGAGACCGACAAAGTCAGGTTCCTTAACTCCCCCGTCTCCCAGACTGGCCTCTTCGGCGACGCGGCCCAGAACTTCGCCCATCAGTTCTCGGCCGCACAGAAGCAGACTGAGGCGGTCAGTCACATTCTGCCTCGGCGGTCAGCTGCTGTCTCCACCCGCCGCCGGCAGCGCTCAGCCTGCTCGCCGCCGAGGGCGCCGCCTGCGTCTGCCTCCGCCGCCCCGCGCGCGCAGCAGCAGCCTCCACCTAAGCGGCGTTGTGGAGCCGGGCGCAAGCAGGCCGCCCTACCCGCCCAGACGCCTGCCAAGAGGGGAGGCAAGGCCAAGGGCAGGCTGCCACGAGACGGGCGACCCGGAGGTGAGGAGGACTGCTCTTCTGGAGATGGTGACCACACCGCTCCATCCCCCGGTGGAGGGCCGGGAGGAGAATCTTGTGTTCCATTTTGTCTCTGTTCTGTACCCAAATTCTCAACACAAGAGCAGTTCCTTCCATCTCCGGGTCCGCAGGGGGCTCGGAGAGTTGTGGCCGGTCAAACGCCGGACCACACTCATCCTCCCTCTTCGCCAGCGGGCAGCAGTGGACAACCCCCTCATGTTCCTGCTGCCCACCTGTGGAATCAGGTAAGTGTTGCACGGCACACTCTCACCTCGCTGCGGGCCGCCTCCACGAGACAGCCGGCCCAGTCCGGTACCTGCATTCCACCTCGCTGCCCCACGGTGGGTACGCCGGTGGTCCCTATGGTCCTGCTTGTACGGTCCCTGGGAGCCTGGCTAGTGCTCCTCGGTCCGTCTTGCTGGCTCATTCGGACCATCAGGCTCGCCACGTGATTCAGTTCGCCTGGCACTCCCCAGGATCAGGGGCATCCGCTTCACTTCGGTGAATGCTGCAGATGCCCATGTCCTGTGTGTGGAGATCGCTGTCCTGCTGGCGAAGGACGCGATAGAGCCGGTCCTCCAGCCGATATGAAGACCGCCTCTACAGCCCGTACTTCATTGTACCCAAGAAAGCCGGTGGGTTACGGCCAATCTTGGACCTGCGAGTCCTGAATCGGAGCCTCCACAAGCTACCATTCAAGACACTCACGCAGAAGCGCATTTTCGAATGCATCCGTCCCCAAGATTGGTTTGCAGCGGTCGACCTGAAGGACGCCATGACTTTCATGTCTCGATCCTTCCTCGACACAGGCCATTTCTGCGCTTTGCGTTCGAGGGTTGAGCATATCAGTACAAAGTCCTGCCCTTCGGGCTGGCCCTGTCCCCCCATGTCTTTACGAAAGTCACGGAGGGGGCCCTCGTGCCCATGAGAACGGGGCGTTCGCATCCTCAACTATCTCGGCGACTGGCTCTTTCTAGCACAGTCCTGGGTTCAGTTGTGCGAACACAGGGACCTGGTGCTCAGACACCTCAGCCAGTTGGGTCTTCGGGTCAACTGGGAAAGGAGCAAACTCGCCCCCGGGCAGAGGATCTCTTTTCTCGGTATGGAGTTGGATTCGGTCGAGCAGGCAGCGCGCCTCACAGAGGAGCATGTCCAGTCGATGCTGAACTGCCTGAACACGTTTCAGGGCAGGATGGCGGTTCCACTGAAACGGTTTCAGAGGCTCCTGGGACATATGGCAGCCGCGGCGGCAGTAACGCCGCCGGCCTGCTTCATATGAGACCGCTTCAGCATTGGCTACACGGCCGAGTCCCGAGATGGGCGTGGCAACGCGGCACTCACCGGTGAGCATCACACCGCCTGTCGCCAGTCCTTCAGTCCGTGGTCAGACCCTTCGTTCCTTCGGGCTGGAGTGCCCTGGAACAGGTGTCCAGGCATACTGTGGTTTTCACGGATGCCTCCGCCATGGGCTGGGAGCCACGCACAACGGGCATGCAGTGTCAGGGGTTTGGACGGGCCCGCACCTGCATTGGCACATCAATTGCCTCGAAGTTGCTAGCAGTACATCTTGCTCTGAGCCGCCTCAAAGGGCGGTTACGGGCAAAGATGTACTGGTCCACACGGACAACACTGCGGCTGTTGCGTATATCAACCGACAAGGTGGTCTGCGCTCCCGTCGCATGTCGCAACTCGCCCACCATCTCCTCCTCTGGAGTCAGAAGTGTCTGAGGTCGCTTCAGGCCATTCATGTCCCTGGTGTGCGCAACCGTGTGGCTGACGAGCTCTCACGAGCTGCGCTCCCAGGAGTGGCGACTCCACCCCAGGTGGTTCAGCTGATCGGGAGACAGTTCGGGGTGGCACAGGTTGACCTGTTTGCTTCCCCAGAAACGTCCCACTGCCAGTGGTTCTATTCGCTGACCGAGGGTACACTCGGCACGGATGCCCTTGCGCACAGCTGGCCCCAGGGGCTGCGTAAATATGCTTTCCCCAGTGAGCCTACTTGCACAGACACTGTGCAAGGTCAGGAGGACGAGGAGCAGCTCCTGTTGGGTGGCGCCGTGCACTGGCCCAACCGGACCTGGTTCCCAGAACTTATGCTCCTCGCGACAGCCCCTCCTTGGCCGATTCCTCTGAGGAAGGACCTTCTGACTCAGAGACGGGCACCTGTGGCACCCGCGCCCAGACCTGTGGAAGCTTCATGTCTGGCCCGGGGACGGACGCGGAGGTTCTAGGTGACTTACCCCAAGAGGTAGTTAACACCATCACTTCGCACGTGCACCGTTTACAAGACAGGCTTACGCCTCGAAGTGGAACCTGTTCGTCGAGTGGTGTTCTTTCGCCGAGAGGACCCCAAAGATGTTCGATCGCGTCTGTGCTTTCCTTCCTGCAACAAGGGTTGAGCGTAGGCTGTCACCCTCCACCCTCAAGGTCTATGTTGCTGCTATATCCGCCTATCACGACCACGAGAAGGTAAGTCGGTTGGGAAGCACGACCTGGTCGTCAGGTTCCTTAGGGGCGAGACGGTTAAATCCTCCTCGACCCCCTCCATACCCTCTTGGGATCTTGCTCTGGTGCTCCGAGCACTCCAGAATGCCCCATTCGAGCCTTTGCAGTCAGCAGAGCTAAAGATTCTGTCTATGAAGACTTTGCTGTTGGCTGCATTGGCCTCCATCAAGAGGGTAGGGGACCTGCAGGCATTTTCGGTCGATTTAATCGTGCCTAGAGTTCGGGCCGGGTAATACCCACGCGTGGTACTAAGGCCCCGGCCTGGCTATGTGCCCAAGGTTCCTACCACTCCCTTCAGGGACCAGGTGGTGAACCTGCAAGCGCTGCCCCGGAGGAGGCAGACCCAGCCCTAGCTTTGCTCTGTCCCGTCCCGCGCTCTGCGGATCTACGTGGATAGAACTCAAAGCTTCAGAACCTCAGATCAGCTCTTTGTCTGTCACGGAGGCCAGCAGAAGGGAAAGGCTGTCTCCAAGCAGAGGATGGCCCACTGGATAGTGGATGCCATCACCTTGGCTTACCAAGCACAAGGTGTGCCCTGTCCGCTCAGGGTGCGAGCACACTCTACTAGAAGTGTTGCATCCTCCTGGGCACTGGCACGTGGCGCCTCGCTGTCAGACATCTGTAGAGCTGCGGGCTGGGCGACACCCAACACGCTCGCTAGATTCTATAGCCCTACGGTAGAGCCGGTCTCCTCCTGTGTTCTCACCTCAAACGGGTAGAAGCACTGAGAGGCCCGGCTCTTGTCGGCTTGCTGCGCTCCGCGCTCTTATTCTCCAGAAGCAAACTCTGTGAGTCCTCCATCTCCTCGGTGCCGGACGTCGCGGAACGTCGGGCATCAGGCCCCTGCCGCTGAATCCTTGAGAACCGGTAATGGGCTGGGCTTATATGAGTGACCCTGCGGGGATCCCATATTTCTTCCACGGTCGCTCCTACGGGAAGCCCGTGTCTTTCCCTTTGGGAGAGCCTTCCCGTCACCGGGACTGAGCCCCCTCCTCCCTTGCGGGCTACGGCTCAGCTTTGTACTCCACATAACTCCTCCGGGTACGATGTGGGCTCCGCAGCGGCCCCCTTTTCTAGGCACGCTTTCCCAGTGTCATCCAATAATCACTGAACAGGGTCATGCGGAACAGCAGTGATGGACTTCCTGGTGTGAGCCCCGTCTCATCAGGTAAGAGAGCTCAGGTGGCTCACACTGGGCACTGGAAGGGGGCAGAGGCCATGGCACTTTGGTAGGGATTTCTATTCGCGTCGTCGGCTCCGACGTGGCGTCGAGAGTGACCGACTGAATGGGAACGTCTCGGTTACGTATGTAACCCTCGTTCCCTGAAGGAGGGAACGGAGACGCCACGTCCCGTTGCCATGTCCTCTGTACCCTGCTGGGGTGCCTGCCTACCTACTCGGCTCCTCAGCAAAAGGCTAATTTGATGCAATCACCTGTGTCTCATTTATACCCGCACAGCGTGGCATGAGCACCTGGTGCAATCATTGCATGCCAATGTGCATTGGCTCGTTTTAGTTACACTCGAAGTAGATTGGCTCTCGCGAGCGAGATTCCTATTCGTCGGTACTCCGACGTGGCGTCTCCGTTCCCTCCTTCAGGGAACGAGGGTTACATACGTAACCGAGACGTTATTTAACCCGAACCTCCATCGCAAACTTGAGCAGGATGTTTCTCAGTGACAGTACTCATTTTTAGGTACATTATGATGAGATATTGCAGCTGTAATTCCTCCCTATCAGCATTAACAAGTGTTTGTCCATCAACAAACCGATATATTTCTAATTTATTGTGGTGCACATGCAGGAACCGTATCAATAACAGCACATACATTAACCCAGCATTAACGTGAATGACTGCTGTAACATAAACGTTTATAAAACAAATCTTGCTCCATCTTTTATCTTTACTCAAAGTAGTAAGAATGACAGACAATCTGCATTAATAGACAGTTTTAGGTAATAGTGGCCCACAGCTGATTAGCAGAAGTATTTCAGTAAGACAGTAATAACATGAGTTAGCCGGTTAGCCAGAAAATTACACAGTATAAAACACAAACACATATTTTGAACACCTGGTAGAAAATATATACATTAATAATTAATCATATTTATAGGTTGTGATTCTGAAGAGCAAGCTGGTCCAAATGAACTGAGTACTGACCGATCTTTCGAGAGCGTTTTACGAATCCCCCGTTGAACTTAGAGATTTGAGAAGCAGTTGTCAGTAAAAAGTTGTGTTTGAGGGCGGGCCAAGTTGTTCACGAGCGGACAATGTGCAACATAGGCGGGCATTATGCAAATGTCTTTTCTATTGATGTAGAACCAGATTCGTATTTCAGACAACTTCTTTAGGTTCAGAGATGATTCTTTCTTTTGGTAAACAATAACTATTTATTGTGTACTTGCGACTTTACAACTTTGCAGAACGTTTACATTCACAAACAGCTATTACACACGGCATGAAAGGATATATTCGAAAAACCATAATAGGGGCACTTTATGTAAGTTCAGTTTTGATTCAGTTCCATTGTAAAAATCATTAGTTATTAGTTGAGTTCATTTATCTATACAGCAGCTCTGGAGAAAACAGTGATGACATCATCCAGTTTAGTTCAGTTCTCATACAGTGGTGTCAATTCAATACTGGAATGTCAATGTGTCATGCTAAGAAAATGGACGAATTCAAACTATAGTCTCACATAGCCATATGTATAGTCTACAGTCTTAAATATACTTTATCATTAAACTATCATAATAGTATAATTTTAATGACCTCATCTGTCGACATGGTGAATCTCAGAGCTGGTGCAAACATATCCACATCACTATGATCAGATGCTTTCTTAGCTGCTGTTTTCTCAGCGCTTTCTCACTATTGAGAGGAAAGCATGCAGCACATATTTACATATTCATCTAAACGTCACTCTCAGCAGCGTGGACAGCCTTGGCATGTCTTCTTTTACTTCTATGCGAAGAACGAAAATGTATATATCGGGGCTTTGAATCACGTTCAGTCTCTTGTGCTTTACGTGTGCACCAGTGCAAGCACAAGCAATAAGCTCCTAGCTGCCGTGTCACAGGTGTCATTAATAACAAGGGTTTCTGAATTCTACATATAGCCCCTTCAAGCTACCCTTTTAAAAACTAGTTAGCAACTCTACAAGGTACTAACAAAAATAGTGCATCTTTCCAGAGATGTAAACTTGTCAACAAACTTGTCATTGTTTTAAATCCAAAATATGAAATTTACAAGATTTTTGCTGAACCAAAAGATTGTTAACACAATAGTTTTAGCATTTAAGGATTACAGTAAACAGGCTTTGATTCACAATGCATGCTATTAAAGAGAGGAATAAGCGGAGATTGAATCTAAACATGCCATTTTACTTAACTCACTAATGACTTGGAGAAGATCATTTACAGTTGTAATGTAGGACTAACCAATTCAATAGAATGAATCAGACTTTCCAGTGCAATATATAAGTGAGTGAGTTTGATTATTTTCTGGACTTGCTCGACAGTAAAGTGTGTTCTAACAGTAAAGCATGCACAAACATGACATTAAAATTGTTAGTAGCATCTCTGCTCAATTACTTCCCGACATTCAGAAATATTATTGAACATGCATTTGCATTAATATTCATCAGTCGAATTTTACTTATCTTATTTTCTCAGGTCCAGCAAGTCCACCAGATCTGTGGAGAATCATCCAGCCCACTTCTGATAATAGAAATGTCACATTAGTATGGAAGGTAAATTCCATTTTTTTCCACCTGGCAAACGAAATCTCTGTTAGTGTAATATTCAGTTGACGTTTAACATTCAACTGCTTTAATATTGTCTCTTATTACAGCCTCCTGTGAAAGCTAATGGAAAAATACTTAAGTATTCCCTGCGACTGGAAATCAGTCAAAAATCTGGGATGTCTGTTGTAATAGTAAATAACCTCAGTCAGATGTATTCGATGCAGTTGCCACCAGGACAAATGGCCCGTATTGAAATAACTGCAGCCAATTCAGTTGGAGAGTCTCCTAAAGCAAATTTATGCATTCCAAGCTCAGATGAAGGTATGTTGAAGACTTCAGTATTTTTGATTAGTTACAAATAATCTATCTATCTATCTATCTATCTATCTATCTATCTATCTATCTATCTATCTATCTATCTATCTATCTATCTATCTATCTATCTATCTATCTATCTTGTCTGTCTAATAAAACTGCATTATAGACGGTCATTGGTCAGATAAGAGAAAATGGGCATATGTAACGTGTGATGATTCGTGTGATTCAACAGAGCTTCCTGTTGTGAAGAGTCTGAGCTGGTCGGTGCGTGATAAAGAGCTGCAGGTGGAGTGGAGTACAGTTCATCCTCTTCCTAGCGGTCTTCATCTCTTTGAATACCTGCTGGAGTGGGTGAATGTGCATCAAAGAGACCTTCATCCACACTGGCAGAGATTTCCTCCCAATGTCAACACCACCACACTAACCGGTACCAGCTCTATATTTTCTAAAGCTCTTATAAGCTGACCCTCATGGAATCTGTGCATATTTCTTTACATTGGAATCCACTGATTGTCAGTGCTATAGCTGCGGGATGGATTTAAAAATACTAAATTTGGTGAATTGAGCCGTGCGTTTTACTTTGTTCAGTTTGTCCCTTTTGTTTAAACAGCATTAATTCAGTCCTTAAAATGCAAGTTTGTGTGTAGAAGTTATGAGGTATAATATTGTCAGTAAACAACTTGCTTAGTACTTATTAGTCCTGTTTCATGCAGCATGTTTGCCTGCAGTTATTGCTGTTAACCGCAGTGTTTTTGACTCTCAAGGGGAAGTCACTGTTTCACACGGGGTTACTGGGTGTTATAAAACATTCTAGAGCTGCATAATTCTGGATAAATTGAGAATCATGATTTTTTTGTTCGTTTAAAATAGAGATCATGATTCTCCCACAATTTTGAACAGACAACTAAACAAAATAACATAATTTACTAGAGGTTCTGACAAAGTCTTTGCCCCTTTCCCAAGGTTTTGAAGACCAGAAGAGGTACAATGTATCAGTGTATCCAATTTACAAGCGTCGTTTTCAATCCAAATGGCACATCCAAGCAGGAAGACCAGTAACCGTGGCAGCCTACATTCAACAAGCACGTATGTATATCAAATGTCACAAATTAAAATTTCACCATCGAAGTTAATGCAGTTTTCTCATGAAGGACACATTACTGAAGTATACTTTTATAACAGCTTTATGGTGTGGTGTCTTTTTTTCTAGCTCCAAAAATGGGCCCCACTGCCACAGTTACAAAATCCAAAAAAAATAGTGCTGAGCTGACATGGGAGGAAATTCCCCTGGACAGTCAGTGTGGATTCATCACCAACTACACCATATTCTATAGGCCTGGGAACACTGAGCACTGGCAATGTATGTTAACACATGATGGTTTTGTAATGTGTGATGAAATGACTGATGATTTCACAAGCAGGTCTTTATCAAATGTTTTTGGCAGCTGTGCCTGTGGATGCCAACATCCGCTCGTATGTACTGACTGATCTGGCCAGTGAAACAGATTATGTGGTTCACATCATGGCATCAACAGTAGCAGGTTCCAAAAATGGATCGGACTTTAATTTCAAAACAGCGAAGTATGGTATGTCTTTTATCCTCATTTTTAAAATTTCTTATTAAATGCTTAATGATGCCAGACATTAATCGTTAGTAAAAAGTAAATAATTGTGTAAAATAAATACATGTGAATATATAACAATATAAGTGATTGTAACAAGAGACAAGCTTAAGCTACAAAATGATGTGACATGCGTTGTTTCTTGACTGTAGGTGATGGAGAGGTGGAGGTGATTGTAGTTGTGGTTTGCCTCAGCTTCCTGTTCCTGACCGTCTTTATCATAATGTTCTGCCTTCGGAAAAGAGAAGTGTGAGTCATGACTTTTCAGCACTCAAAATGAAACGCAAAGCAAGGCTTCAAACTTTAATTCTTCAGAGAACCTTTTATCTGGAAATGCTTACAAGATTGCCTAATACTACCTAATTGCTTAAACAGTCTTTGTAAACTTTGTGCACTATGTGTACACACTTTAGAAGTATATTTAAAATAATGAATTCAATAATAATTAAAATCATGTTTTTCGCTCATTTAAATTTTTAAAACTCATTTATTTATATTACTCAGTGAGAATTACTATTTAAACATTTCTTTATTAAAGGTAAATTATTACATTACTTACTCCCATTATTACTCATGCGTCTTTATGCAGCATTTATTCCCTACAGCGACCACATCTGTCAAGTTCCAAAAAGGACAAAGAAATCTTTTGTGAAACACAAAAGAGACGTTCAGCAGAATGTTCACACCAATTTCTTTCTATTTAATGAAAGCAAATTATGACCAGGTGCTGTTAGGCATTCAAAAAAGACAAAAAGGCAGCAAAAAAGCACCATAAAGGTAGTCCATTTTATTCAGTGGCTATATTCCAAACCTTCTAGGGTCATGTGCCTTATGTGGGAAAACAAGTGAAATGAAAATTTTTATTCACTGATAATCTTATCTGGCACAGCTTCTAATTCTCATTCTTGTATATATATTTAAACAAGGCAAGTTGAACCATGTCAGGTTTGCACCAGGTTTGATGTTAATGATTCCTACTGCATGTGTCTTGATCACCATTTTTTGCATATTCAAATAGCTTGAATGAGAGTTGTGAGTTATGCTGTCGAGGTAGTGCAAGTGTCCTGCAAAGTACTTTTTTGATACTTTTAATAGTACTTTTTGTCATTATTGGAGCTTGACAGATCCTGATCACCATTCAACCTCATTTAACCAAAACAATCCCACAGAGGGATTGTAAAACTAGTCTAATCATATGCTCGTAAAAAAGCACCAAATAAAAAGTTAATTCAAATCATGATAGCATTTATGACGTTGCTCCAAATATATGTGGATGTGAATATTGGATAGATCACCTAGCCCTAATTACAACAGGGGTAAATGGTGCTTGGTGCTGTGTGGTGTTGAATGTCAGTATTTTCTCCTCTCTGTTCAGGATTAAGCAGCTGTTGTGGCCGCAGGTCCCAGACCCGTCTGACAGCTCTATTGCCCACTGGTCACCTGATTTCCCTGTAAAGGTCAGTGATCTATAAAGCATCAAAATTACTTATGGGTGAATATCAGAAAAACATTGTCCAGAAAAGAAATTATATTTTGCATTTGGAAAATGAAACCTGTTGTTTATATCTCCCAGATCTCATATATACAGTTGATAAAATGTATGTGAACCGCTTGCAGAATCTGTGAAAATAAGAATAATTTTAATAAAAAAAGAGAGACATACAAAATGCATGTTATTTATTATTTAATATTGTCCTGAATAAGATTTTTGAAGAACATTTTTACATATAGTCCATTATATGTAATAGCTGAATTTATAAAAAGGACCCTGTTCAAAAGTTTATGTACCCTTGACTCATAATACTGTGAGTCGGCTGTTTTTTTTTTTTTTTTTGATGATTGTTCTTGAGTTTCTTGTTTGTCCTGAGCAGTTACTGCCCAGTGTTCTTCAGAAAAATCCTCCAGGTCCTGCAAATTCTTCAGTTTTCTAGCATCTTTTGCATATTTGAACCCTCTCCAGCAGTGACTCTGTGACTTTGAGATCCATCTTTTCACACTGTGGATGATTGAGGGACTCAAACACAACTATTAAAAAGGTTCAAACATTCACTGATGCTCCAGAAGGAAACACGATGCATTAAGAGCCGGGTGGTGAAAACTTTTTGAATTTGAAGAACAAGGTAAATTGTACTTGATTTGTCTTCCAGGAAACATGTAAGTATCTTCCGTTGCTTCTGAAGGGCAGTACTAAATGAAAAAAAGGCCCCTGATATTTAAACAAAATAAGAATAATTGGACATGTTCATCCTGTTCAAAAGTTTTCACTCCTGGCTCTTAATGAATTGTCTTTCCTTCTGTAAACTCACTCAGAACTGTTCATGCAGCCGTGTCATGGGTCATATAACGTATAACACATGTGCACCATTAAATAGTATGTGAAATGTACAGTGACCAGAAAGGGACTCCGTTTACTCTCTTTTGTCGTGATAATATACCGTGGACACATCTCGTTGCGATTATAACCCTGTTTTCCTGAGAAGGGAACGAGATGCTGCATCTGATGACGATGCTATGGGAACGCCTCTGTTTGATTGCATCTAAAGCACGTGTAATCTCTCATTGGTGGAGCGTCATCATGTGATGCTTATGTTGTAACTAGGAAGCTATGGCTGAAGGAAGTTTCTGCGAAGCATCGCAGCTTCTCATTCCCTTCTCAGGGAATCAGGGTTACAGTTGTAACCAAGACGTTCCCTATTTAAGGGAACTCTACACTGCGTCTGATGACACTATGGGAATGTTAATACCCACTACATCATACTGACAAGTGCCTGCCCTAGTATTCCCACTTCAAGGCGTAGTCTCTTTGTGGAGGGAGCTCTAGAATTTAAGATGGTCTAAACGACCTCAGCTGAAAGGCGAGTTTACGAGTTGGTCCCCCTCAGGGGCCAAACCCACAGTTTCCACAACTCCTGGCTATCCGGGGAAAGATTGTGCCCTCTGCCTGGGAAAGGAGATCTCTCCTGAGAGGAATCTCCCAAGGGGAGCCATCGAGGAGAGTCATTAGGTACAAGAACCATACTACTAACAGCAGACAAACACTGTGAACTCTCTATATTTCCTGGGAGCAGTGCGATTTGTGGGAAATGCATACAGACGCAGCCTCGGCCATGTCTGCACCATGAGATCCTAGTGGAGCTGGATGGATGAGGGAGAACCTAAGCGGACAGTGCATTGTTTCCACTGATGCAAACAGATCCACTTCCGCTTGGCCGAACCTTGTCTCCACTGTCTTGGAGTGGAGTCTCCATTCCCCGGGCCTCACCCCCTGCCTTGACAGAATGTCTGCTCCCTGATCCAGGTGCCCAGGGATGTAGATTGCCCTCACTGGGAGCAAAGAAGGTGCGACCGCAGAGCCCCCTGATGATTTATGAGACTATCGATGTGTTTTCTGTCCAGACAAGAACATGGCTAGCCTCTGAGATCTGGCAAAAGTACCTCAGTGCTAGAAATGCAGCCATCATCTCCAGGCAATTTATGTGCCATTAAAAATGATGGCCTCTCCACAGACCCAGAGTTGAGTGTCAGTTTAGAGTCGCTCCCCAGCCTGTGAGGGAAGCGTCTGCCGTAAGCATCCTGCGACGACAAGGCACCCCCAGCACAGGTCCCTGAAACAATAACAAATCTTGTTATTTGGCATGAGATTTAGTTGGGTGGCGTGTGAGAGATCCTGAAAGCATGTTTCTCATGCCAAATGCTTGTATGCTGGCAAGCCTGCTAATACAGTTATTTTAATTTAAGTATAAAGGCAGAGTACAACAATTTTAATAGTTATATGTTGGGTGGAAATTAATAACATAATTCTTTTGAATATTGTGGTCAATTATGACCTGGGCATGTACATATTTAGTTTTGCAAGATTCACCCTTATATAAAGGCCGTCCCTAAACAATGTATATTGTACACAAGTAATGGCATACTGCTCAAAACTGCATTTACAGTGTTGTAAATTGTATTTAAGTAGTCAGGTACACAAAGGTAACGCCTTGTAAACCTCTCAACAGGCCAATATGCCCAAAGAAGACGTTAGTGTGGTGGAGGTGGACGTGTTTGATGGAAAGTCTTTGTGCGAGGAAGACAAAGCCGTGCTGCCTCTGAAGAAGGACAAGTATCTCTCTGAGGAGCACAGCAGTGGCATCGGAGGCTCGTCCTGCATGTCATCCCCCCGCCACAGCGTGTCTGACAGCGATGAGAGCGACTCAGGCCAGACCACGGCCAGCACCGTGCAGTACTCCTCAGTAGTGGCAAGCGGGTACAAGGGCCAAACGCCCAACCATCAGCCTCCTGTGTTTGCACGCTCTGAGTCCACCCAGCCGCTTCTGGACTGCGAGGAACATCCAGACCTTCTCAACGAGAGTGGTGGCCACTCCAGGAACTCTTACTTCAGACGAGGCAGAGAACTTGAGCCGGGCACCCTCACTCAGGATTGCAACGAGCTGAATGGAATCTCTCTTACTTTCTGTCCAGTGCAGGAGGAAGAGATGTCTCCTACCGTAGAGGATTCGCCCGCCTCCGGTGTATGTTACATGCCGCAGCAGAACGGCTATCGACCTCAGTAAAGTAAAACATTCTTACTGACGCTGGCGCTTTGGAGACGGCCCTAAGCTATTTAGTGTAATTTTTTTTGTCATGAACTTTCATTTTAAATGGGATTTGTTGATGAACTTAAGTTTCACATTTTAATGGGATTGCAAGCTTATGCCAGACATGTATAGTAACACTAGACCGCTCCCCAATGAAGCTGTCTGCACTTCAAGACGTCACACTGCCATGTGCCTTTTATTGACGAACGCTTGTTGCTTTTTTTTTTGCTTCCTTGTGTAATTGAAATAAGATGTTGCTGTTGTTTTGAACCACATTTATACTTAGTTGTAGCATCGTCTTAAATTGTTTTGCTATAAATTAGTCAAAAGTAAATTTTTATACCAATGGATTTTGGTTTTCATTTTACGTTTGCTGGCAAGGTGATTGCAAGCCTCAAGTTGCGATTGTAATTTTCCCTGCTTCCAATATAGACAGTGTTGATTAGAAAGTAATGAACACTTTGTGCCATGGAGCATTATGTTATTGACATGTATTATTGATTATAGTATTGCGAATATTCAAATGTAACATTCATTTTACAACATGCAACAGAATGTCAACCCTAGCTTGAGTTAACCCTGCTTCCATGTTCCTCATGATAATTTTCTCCAGGATAACACTAACACTACATTGGAATGTCAGTTATTGTAAGTCTTATCAAATGTATCCATGTATCTGAATGATTTATGTGTTTATATCATTGCATCACTGGTATATATCACTGATACTAGATTAAATAAAGATTTATTCAAATGTTTTGTAGTCTTACGGTTCACTGGTGGCACCAAACAATCACTTCTCAAACAGCAACATAGTGTCAGCCAAGATCCGGCCCACATCTGGAACACGTGGATTCCACACGTACCAGATGTGGGCCGTATCTGGGCCAACAATATGTTGCTGTCTGGGGCAGCTTCTCTGACTGGTGAGTCCCACTTCAGGATTGTGGGAAATGCAGTACTTTCCCTGTAATTTGGCAAGGTTATAGGTTTGTATTTTGGTACAACAAAGTTTTGAGAAACTATAAGCAATGAAACATCTTACCATTATAAAAAAAAAAAAAAAAAAAAATATATATATATATATATATACACACACATAGGTGTGCTGTGGCAGCTGGCACCAAGATGTTAGCAGCAGATCCTTTAAGTCCTGTAAGTTGTGAGGTGGGGCCTCCATGGATCGGACTTGTTTGTTCAGCAATGTGCCCAGACAAGATGCTCGATTGGATTGAGATCTGGGGAATTTGGAGGCTAAGTCAACACTTCAAACTCATTGTGCTCCTCAAACCATTGCGGCAGGGCACATTATCCTGCTGAAAGAGGCCAGAACCCGCATTAACTTGAGTAATTTGAGCTACAATAGCTTGTCTGTTTCATCGGACCACACGGGCCAGCCTTCGCTCCCCAAATGCATCATTGAGCCTTGGCCACCCACGGCCCTGTCGCCGGTTCACCACTGTTCCTTCCTTGGAGCACTTTTCATAGATACTGACCACTGCAGACCGGGAACACCCCACAAGAGCTGCAGTTTTGGAGATGCGCTGACCCAGTCATCTAGCCATCACAATTTGGCCCTTGTCAAACTTGCTTAAATCCTTACACTCACCCATTTTTCCTGTTTCAACATCAACTTTGAGGACAAAATGTTCACTTGCTGCCTAATATATCCCACCCACTAACAGGTGCCGTGATGAAGAGATCATGATCGTGAAACGTACATTTACATGTAAAATACTGAATCAGATATTCTGTCAATCGAGCAGGCATGGCATGTGTTTACCCCAGGGACCCTTTTGCCCTGGCTGTTACCGCCCCCAGTAGATGGGACAAGATGGAGCCCTTTCTTTCAAGGTAAATTAGCAAATGTTTCCATCTATTTCTTGTATCAATATACTGAATGATGCACCATTATCATCCTGTGCCTGTTATTTTGCAACAAATGCACTGTTTTTAATAGAGGCATTAAAATGATTAGCAGTAGTGTAGCGCAGCGTGAATTTTCTGATTCTCAATATACATTTAGGAACTTCATACAACTGCTAGAAAGAAGTGATGCTTTGCAGACACTTTATTACACAAATAACATTGTTACTGAAAATAGTTTTCTTGCAATAAAACCTCATTATCACAACAAATATCAGACACATCTCACATTAGCTTTGAAAATGTAGTAAATACAGCTTTAAATATGTAATATCTTTTTTTCTTATTCTTTTATCAATGCAAAAAAAACAACTCAAATCACAGGTGACAGTAGCAGCTCTTAAATATGTGGCACATTTGTAGTAATATATAGGTGCTGCAGAAGGCGAAATACATAAAAGGCACAAACATACAGAAAATGTTATGACACAAAATGCCTGGATCAATTATATATTAATTGCACTGTTATCAGATTGATAAATTATTGGAAGAGTTTGACTAGCTGTTCATCATTAAAATTAAATAAATAATCTACCTTTACCCTCCTGTTAAAAATAATAATCAAATGTCTTTATCCTCAAAATGACCAGTGCTCGGTATCTCCACATGGTCCCTTAAAATCATAAATTAAAGTGGCAGTTGTAGGTCTCAAAGAGAACATTTTCACACGAAAGATAAAATGTTTCAGCAGCTGATACAAACAATTACAGGGGTGCTTAAAGTACATCCTGACAGCGCTAGCAGAAGGACTGGCAAGCGACACTCATTAGGACGAGGACACTGGGGGTGGCGGAGCGGAGTACTCTTCATTCTCGGAGTCGGTACCATCCTCGTCGTCCTTCTCCAGGTCGCTTCCTTCGGTGCTGAGCCTGTCAAAGCCATGCCGAGTGTAGCCTTTGTGGGAGGCGAAGAAATTCCCCAAGTTCAGGCTTCCTGCAGCTTTGCCTGTGGATGAGAAAGACAGAGAAAGAGGTTTACTCAAAAGCCCTGCAGCATCTAAACATACAAACTATACTGTAGAATAAGAACTTCATTAACTACCGGACGCACAAGAACAACCCTCATTGGTTCTTACGTGTCAAGTACGTTTGAACTTCCATTTCAGAGATATGGGTGGATAATTTCATAAAAAATATCTTCATTTGTGTTTCGAAGATGAATGAAAGTCTTATTGGTTTGGAATGTCATGAGAGTGAGTAAAAGAGGACACTTTTGATTGAACCATCCCTTTAATAATTTTGTAAAGTTATCACAAATCTGTTTTTTGTTGTCATTATGTGGTATGGAGTGTAGATGGCAAAAAGGATTTTAGCATAAGGCTGCAATATAACAAATGAAAGGGTCTGAATTTTTTCTGACTTTCACAAACTGTATAATTCTTCTAATTGTGCCAGTACAAATATGATTGTAAAAGTAGTCCAGTAAGTTATTTTTGTAACTAAATACTTTACTGATTACTGGAGAACTTGGAGAAGAATACAGTCAAATTTAGGGGATTCTGAAACTGCCCCTTCAATATATACACACACACATGCATACACACACACACACACACACACACACACACACACACACACACACACACACACACACACACACACACACACACACACACACACACACACTAATTAAATGTAATAAATATTTATCCTCCTATATTATTATAATGATTTTTCTTTCCAGTTAGGATATTACCTAATCAATAGAACCACTGATTGCTTTGTTTCTTCATATACGATTTCTAAAGTTTGTGTTTGGTCTCTGAGGAGTGACTGAGGGTCTGGCCTAGGGATGTGTGATGTGTTGCTAAACACTTGATAGCAGAACATGTCGTGTGTTTGGATTTTGGAGGTATCACACACCCCTAACATGCCAGCAGTGCAGTAACAGTGCTCACTTAGCCCAGCTTCCAGAGATGAAATATGGATGTGTCTCATTTTATATTTTCTTTTACTAAAACACTAAAGAATTATGGTGAATACTGTCTGTACCTCTTACTGAGAGAAAGCACGTGTTATCAGTATGTTTTGGGAAACTTTCTGGTCAGAACTGGAGCTCAGTCAACTAACCTTGGATAGACTGAGTATATGTGTATGTGTGCCGTATTCTGTGTTACAGATCAGCATTGAAGGTGTACAACAGGCATCCTAGGGAGTATGTTGTTCTGGACAAGCTGGCGCCTGCTCCAGACCTGGAAGGTCACTATGTGCTTAATTCTGGGGTGAAAGCTTCAAAAAGTCCTCTATGGACACGTGCATCTGATTAACTGACAATGTGTGGAAATTTACCATAACTGTCTATTTTCTCTGAGCCAATCAGAATCATTCCACCTGCAGTAATGATGTGGCTAGACCTTGAAAAGAGTATAACTGTTGAGAAATTGTATGTACGAGACTGGTAGAGAGGGAGCACGGCCTACAAACTCCTTGTGAGACTTGAAGCTGGCTTCTGCTGATGAAATTTCAAACTATTCTTTAGTACATTTTTCTTTAAATTAATTGCACTCCTGACTCTTGGTCTTCATTCTGGTCTTGGTTCCTAAACTGTTATCCCCTAACAATCTACACCAGGGTTATTATCGTTAACTAAAACCATAAAGAAATTAAATAAATGAAAATGAGAAATGTTGAAATGTAGGTTTTTGTTTTCATATTTTAAGTATTACAATAACTAAAACCATGCAAACTTTAAAATGCAAAGAGAAAATCAAAATTAATTAAAAATACAAAAACTATAATAGTATAACAGTGATGTGACAAACACACTGTCAAATCATGTTTGAGAAGTTATTTTATTACTGCAGCTCACACAAGTGTATATTTTTAGAAACTTTATCTGCATTCTTTTAGTATTTGAGCCTGGTTTCTCCCAAGGTTTTTTTTCTCCATTTTGACCCTGAAGGAGTTTTGGTTCCTTGCCACCGTTGCCTCTGGCTTTTGGCTTGCTCAGTTAGGGACACCTAAATTTCATCTATATTACCGATCTGCCCGCATTGACACTATATGATACTTGAAATTAGCTGGATAACATAACCGTTTCACCAGATCGGCTGTACAAATTCTGTTGCATTATTTTCCTGTTAACAATGTGAAGCTGCTTTGAAACAATTGGACTTGTTAAAAGCGCTATATGAATAAAGGTGACTTGACTTGACTTGATTTACACTATATTGCCAAAAGTATTGGGACACCCTTCCAAAACACTGAATTCAGGTGTTCCAATCACTTCCATGGCCACAGGTGTAGAAAATCAAGCACCTAGACATGCATAAAACATTTCTGTTTAAACACTGGGTCTCTTTTCTGAGGATCTATTAAAAAAATAATACCTTACCTCTGATTTTACCCAAGATTCCACCTGTTGATCCTGATGGCTCCAACTTCACTTGACAATCTTCTTAAAAATAGAAATCGATCAAAAACAATCCGACATACAACACGGCATTAACAAGACTGTCATAAACAAATTCCACAATTACCACTGTACATCCTGCCCTTTTTCCAGCGGATAAAGACACCGATGGCAATGACAACCACCAATGGGATGAGCAGTAGAGTGGTGATAACGGCAGGTGACACGCCCTGAGCGCTCTGATTGGCCACGGTCTGGGGTTTCTTCTCCTCTTTCTCTTCAGGAGCTGCCAGCGGCTGCTGGTGCTGTTTCTGTGGCGGCTCCTCGATCTTCTGCACAGCGGCCACCGGAGCCTGGGCTGGAAACTTGGGTAATGGCTTCAGCTTGGCCTGCACAAACGCTTCTGTTTCTAAAATAAAGATAAGAAACAATGAAATATTGATTACCGATTTGATGGAATGATTAACTGTTATGAAAGCAGGTAAAATATGATTTGACATATGAGGATACATTTTCTTGACTGACTCAGATGTTTATAATGTCATTATTTCAAGAGCTGCAATAAAGCCATCACAAAGAGCATATTGTGCCTTCAACCATAAATTATAGGGCAAGTACACTGAACTTCACTGAACTATTATTTTATTTGTCAAAAGGCAAATTTAGGGCTGATCATGTTACATTAATTAATTGTGTCTGTATCAAGCAATGTGATGTATATAAAAGTTTCTTGGGTCAGTCAGTGCTCATGGTATGCAGTGCGTACAGCTGTGACTGGGCCAATAAAGCTTGTTATATCATAAAAACCAATCCAAGCCGAGTTCAGACTATACGATATCTGCCCGATTTCAGTATGATCCATTTGACATAGGCTGTTGTGCTGATTCGTAAAAAACAATGGGCGTCAGGACATGAGAATCAATTTTTTTAAATCTTGTATAGTGTCATATAGTGTGAGTGACAACTGACGCTGTGTCTGTGACGCTTCATGACGTCCTGACAGAAAGACTAGCATGATGGGTTCCGTAACATCTGTGACATTGACTAACAGGAGCACAGAAGCTCTTCTGCACACAGCTTTCAAACATGGTGAAATGAGAGAGACGATGGTAAATAAAACCAATAGCAATAAGTTGTGTGTGTGAAAATGTTTGCGTGTGTGCATGTGTTTTACGTCTCACTGTTTCATATCGTGAGTCTTTTTCTGCATGTGCTGATTTTGTTTGCTAAATTCTATACAAATGCAGTCTGTTGCAATCACACCTCTGTGTGTTCGTGTGTGGGTGTGTGAGTGTTTGTTCCACACTGCATTTGTGCATTAGAAACAGGCCTTCATTTCTGTGTGAACATTTTCAGATTTATGCTGGATTTATTGATTTTATAAAAAAAGTTAAAAAAAAGTGTGACATTTAAAAAATTTTTTTTTTTTTTACATACCTTTAGAACAACCTAATTAAGCCCAGTTATGATGTGTGTTTAGCTAGATGATGTAACAAAAGTCACAAAATCTCATGCCACTGAGATGATGAAAGGAACAATTTTTTTTTAACGAGGGAAATATCAAACGGGGTCCGAATGGACCCCAAAGGTGGTTAAATGCTGGTGAACGGAGGCGGAGGCGCTTCAGCAACACAGTGAGTACTGGAATTAGCATTAGGCATTGTTTGTTTAGACTTTCCAGAAGTCTGTCGCTAGTTCCGCCTTCTCGATGACATCACACATCATTAAAGACAGCAAGCAACGTGTTTCTTCGCGTCCATTACACAAGAAGCATTTAGTAGTCAAAATCGCATCAGACACATTACCTTCAATTTCTTGGACCTCGATTCCACCTTTTTTAACAGAGCGATGTTCTGCTTCTGAAATGTGAAAAAGAAAAATCTTCAAACTTAATTTTCAGACAAAAAGCATAGGAAGAATCTGCAGGCTTACGATAACACTGATGAACAATGACAGAAGCATGAGCGACATAAGCGACTTTTTCCTCAGATTACCAATCTGATGCTTGCCAGAATAAGAAGTGTATGTGTAGCAAAATATGACACATTATAGTATGTTATAAAAAAAAAAAAAAAGATGGTAACACTTTAGTGTAGGGTCCAATTCTCACTATCAACTAGTTGTTTATTATCATGCATATTACTAGGATATTGGCCGTTTATTAGTACTTATAAAGCACATTTTAATGCCTTATTCTGCATCCCTTAATCCTACCCAATATCTAAACTTAACAACTACCTTATTTTTATTTGCAAACATTTCTCATGATCATACTTTTATTTGAAATGTTATACACAAATATGTTGACATATTAGTACATTATAACTTACTTGCAGATTGAACAAACTTCATTACAGAATCTGATGCTGCGTCTCCAACAAAGACGCTCCCATCTGCTGTAACAACAATGTCATGTGGTATTTTAAATTCCTGAAGGGGAAAAAAAACAGAAAGGAAAGACTTTAGATATCAGAATAAAATATAAGAATGGGTAATGGGTCATCGGTATGATATTTTGTGTTGCTGCAATACAGAATATTGCTAATATTGCTTGTATTTTTCCTCATTTGGCAAATCGGTGTGGCCAAAAGCATCTATTAACTGAATGTAAAAGTAAAATGCAAAGAGCAGAGAAACCTTTAAATCTAAATTATTTGCTTAAATTGCTTAGAAGCAAGAAAATAAATCCTAAAGAAAGATGTGATCATCTTTACATCATTATCACTCAAGACAAGCTTTAAAGGTGCAGTAAGCGATTTCTGAGAAACGCTGTTGATATTTGAAATCACAAAAACATTATCCATGTGCTGTTGACAACTAACATACAACTCTCAGCAATATCACTGCTCCTATCAGTAACCCTTCTTGCATGTTTTGGGGGAATTGTGCTCAGAAGGATTGTGTAAATATTTCTTAATCAGCACCTGTGTGTCTGGACTGAAGGAATCCAGGATTTCCTTGGTTGAATAACTGATAACAAACCCTTGAAGAGGAGCAGCCTGTCCATATGGAGGCTCTCCATTCACCGCGTAGATGAGACCACCTGAAACAACACATTAACACCATGACATTATTAGGATTGAGATGCTCAGTGAACTCAAGAGGTCTTAAGCTTTATAAAAATGAATTACATGACATGATTATATGAAGTATTTAAATCCAAAAGTTAATTCTTTATTTACTTATATCAAGTCATACCAAACCCAGTCAAATCAAATCAAAATCACCTTTATTTATACAGGTGCTGGTCATATAATTAGAATATCATCAAAAAAGTTTATTTATTTCACTAATTCCATTCAAAAAGTGAAACTTGTATATTATATTCATCCATTACACACAGACTGATATATTTCAAATGTTTATTTCTTTTAATTTTGATGATTATAACTGACAACTAAGGAAAATCCCAAAGTCAGTATCTCAGAAAATTAGAATATTGTGAAAAGGTTGAATACTGAAGACACCTGGTGCCACACTCTAATCAGCTGATGAACTCAAAACACCTGCAAAGGCCTTTAAATGGTCTCTCAGTCTAGTTCTGTAGGCTACACAATCATGGGGAAGACTGCTGTCCTGACAGTTGTCCAAAAGATGACCACTGACACCTTGCACAAGGAGGGCAAGACACAAAAGGTCATTACAAAAGAGGCTGGCTGTTCACAGAGCTCTGTGTCCAAGCACATTAATAGAGAGGCGAAGGGAAGGAAAACATGTGGTAGAAAAAGTGTACAAGCAATAGGGATAACCGCACCCTGGAGAGGATTGTGAAACAAAACCCATTCAAAAATGTGGGGGAGATTCACAAAGAGTGGACTGCAGCTGGAGTCAGTTCTTCAAGAACCACTACGCACAGACGTATGCAAGACATGGGGTTTCAGCTGTCGCATTCCTTGTGTCAAGCCACTCTTGAACAACAGACAGCGTCAGAAGCGTCTCGCCTGGGCTAAAGACAAGAAGGACTGCTGTGTGGTCCAAAGTTATGTTCTCTGATGAACGTAAATTTTGCATTTCCTTTGGAAATCAGGGTCCCAGAGTCTGGAGGAAGAGAGGAGAGGCACACAATCCACGTTGCTTGAGGTCCAGTGTAAAGTTTCCACAGTCAGTGATGGTTTGGGGTGTCATGTCATCTGCTGGTGTTGGTCCACTGTGTTTTCTGTTTTTAGAGCACTTCATGCTTCCTGCTGCTGACTAACTTTATGGAGATGCAGATTTAATTTTCCAATAGGACTTGGCACCTGCACACAGTGCCAAAGCAACCAGTACCTGGTTTAAGGACCATGGTATCCCTGTTCTTAATTGGCCAGCAAACTCGCCTGACCTTAACCCCATAGAAAATCTATGGGGTATTGTGAAGAGGAAGATGCGATATGCCAGACCCAACAATGCAGAAGAGCTTAAGGCCACTATCAGAGCAAACCTGAGAAGTGCCACAGACTGATCGACTCCATGCCACGCCGCATTGCTGCAGTAATTCAGGCTAAAGGAGCCCCAACTAAGTATTGAGTGCTGTACATGCTCATACTTTTCATGTTCATACTTTTCAGTTGGCCAAGATTTCTAAAAATCCTTTCTTTGTATTGGTCTTAAGTAATATTCTAGTTTTCTGAGATACTGAATTTGGGATTTTCCTTGGTTGTCAGTTATAATCATCAAAATTAAATGAAATAAACATTTGAAATATATCAGTCTGTGTGTAATGAATGAATATAATATACAAGTTTCACTTTTAGAATGGAATTAGTGAAATCAACTTTTTGATGATATTCTAATTATATGCTCCTTTCAAAGCAGCTTTACAGTGTTAACATGAAAATAGCCAAAGCCAAAGGTCAATGACTGTCTTTTTTCAGTTGAACACAAAAGGATAAATATAGCTGCAAGCTGCAACTACAGGGTGAAGCATGACAGTAGCAGAAAATAGATTAAAATCCCAATATAGAATTATGACATAATACAACTGCTAATAACTGTGATAACCAGTAGGTGTCATGGTCACCAAAATAATAAGAAAATGTCAGGACATTGTGACAATTACACATATAGGGCCAGATATAATCCCATAGCAATTCCATAAAAGCGCAGATGGGAGTGGAAAGTTCTGCGCGTGATCTACTGAAGACACGCACGCAAATTAAAGAACACAGATGCACCCGGATCATTCCCATAATGACCAACACATTCCACCAAGAGCAGCGCAAATTAGTATCTGGTTTAAGATGTGCTTTTTTTGGGGGGGGGCATTACATAATGGAGCAAATACCAGTAAACTGACCATAGTAAAATCACCTTGCATGATTCATTTAAATACTCTCCTCCCATAAATTCTGCATCTGAAAGGGAATCTCCTACAAATGCATACACAATAAGTTCAGCTGCAAAAATAACCCTGTACACACATTTTCAGAACTAATTTTTCACTGCGTGTCTTTAGTAATGAAGGAAATCATGATAGGTAGTATAATCAAGTCATTTTCTCCTGCAGCTCCTTTAATATGAAGGGCATCTACCAGCAGAAGGATCTGGGCCCCATCCATGCAGCCCACAATCATGGTGGTGGATCCAGTCAAAGGACGAGTGCTCAGAGCTTCAGGGAGAAATATGTAAGTCCTTGAGATTCTGTTATTGCTCTGTGTCTGCAGTTCAGGCAAGAGGAGCAATGCAATTTGACTCACTAGAATTCTCCTGTTAATAATCAATGAAGCTGAAGTGGAGTTAGACTTCACTTCCTTAGTAAGTCGTGACAGTAGTAAAACTATTTGTTTTGTCAGTTTTATCATTGATATTGAGGTGACATTGTATTGCCAATTTCTTTATTTTACATTTTGAACTTTTCTGTTGTTTAATCTTTTTATATTGACTGTTCATTTATATTCCTATTATATGTTTTTATGCTTTTTATTATGTATGAAAAGTGCTATACAAATAAATGTTTATTATTATTATTATTATTATTATTATTATTATTATTATTATTATTATTATATTCAATTCAGCATCAGCCAAGGAATCAGTGGGAAAATATGTTTGTAGACCACACAGTTCAAAAGTTAAAGGCAAAAACATAAATGCAACTTTGACATTTTGGTAGTGCTAGATAGTTTAAAATTTGCCTCAAGACTCTTACAAGTAAATACTTTTAGTCAGGATTTAGATCGTATCATAGTACTGAGACTGCTCTCATCAGAGTTACAAATGATTTACTCTTATCATCCGATCGTGGTTGTATCTCTCTATTAGTGTTACTCGATCTTAGCACTGCATTCGATACGATCGACCACAACATTCTTTTGAATAGACTCGAAAATGATGTTGGCATTAGTGGAACTGCATTGGCATGGCTTAAATCATACTTATCTGACCGTTATCAGTTTGTAGCAGTAAATAAAGAGATGTCACACCGATCACAAGTTCAGTATGGAGTACCGCATATAAAACATTGGATGTCTAGTAATTTCCTGCAACTTAATTCAGAAAAAAAAAAAAATTTAATTATTGGACAAAAAAACTCTGCAAGTAGTAACCTAGAATACTGTCTAACACTCGATGGCTGCTCTGTCAAGTCCTCGTCGTCAGTGAGGATCCTGGGTGTGCTCTTTGATACCAATCTTTCATTTGAAAGCCACGTTTCTAACATCTGTAAAACTGCATTCTACCATCTTAAAAATATATCTAAATTACGGCACATCCTTTCAATGCAAAATGCTGAACAGTTAATTCATGCGTTCATGACCTCAAGGCTAGATTACTGTAATGCTTTACTGGGTGGTTGTCCTGCTCGTTTAATAAACAAACTCCAGTTGGTCCAAAACGCAGCAGCTCGAGCGCTTACTAGAACAAGGAAGTATGACCATATTAGCCCGGTTCTGTCAACACTGCACTGGCTCCCTATTAAACATTGTATAAATTTTAAAATCTTGCTTATTACTTACAAAGCACTAAATGGTTTAGCTCCCCAGTACTTGAGCGAACTCTTAACGCATTATACTCCATCACGTCTATTGCGGTCTCAAAACTCTGGCCAGTTGATAATACCTAGAATATCAAAATCAACTGCGGGCGGTCGATCCTTTTCCTATTTAGCGCCTAAACTTTGGAACAGTCTTCCTAGACTTAAAACATTATCAATTTCTATTATTTAAATCAGTAAATGATTGTTAGGCTGCATTAACTAGGTCAGCCGGAACCGGGAACACTTCCCATAACACCTGATGTACTCGTTACATCATAAGAAGAATGGCATCTACGCTAATGTTAGTCTCTCTGTGTATCCCGAGGTTTACTGCAGTCAGCCGGATCCGGGCCTTATCCAGATCAGATGGTGGACCAGCGCCTGGACATGACCAACGCATCCCTGAAGTGTCTGCAGAGAACATGTCAAATAAACTCCCCCCGTAAATGCCGCATCGACACGACATCCTCATTAAACCCGTCTTGGCGTGCGACTCCAATCTTTCGAATAATCTTACAAATATCTATTTGCCTAATATGAATTAAGACCTGCTATGTCGCCAGAATTATAATCATACACTGTTTGTTCGTCGGCCAGAGGAGAACTGGCACCCGACTGAGCCTGGTTTCTCCCAAGGTTTTTTCTCCATTCTGACCCTGAAGGAGTTTTTGGTTCCTTGCCACCGTTGCCTCTGGCTTTTGGCTTGCTCAGTTGGGGACACCTAAATTTCTTCTATATTACCGATCTGCCCGCATTGACACTATATGATACTTGAAATTAGCTGGATAACATAACCGTTTCACCAGATCGGCTGTACAAATTCTGTTGCATTATTTTCCTGTTAACAATGTGAAGCTGCTTTGAAACAATTGGACTTGTTAAAAGCGCTATATAAATAAAGGTGATTTGATTTGATTTGACAAGTAATTGTCTTTGTGCTTTTAGAAAAAGACCCTGGGCAGTTTACTAAATTTCTCCTTTCGTGTTCAAGTGAAGAAAGTTATACAGGTGTGAAATGAGTACATTATGACAAACTATTCCTGTGGTGCTGTAGTCTAATTTCAACTTGATATTTATGACAACGTAATGATACAATAAATCAAAAACAGACTTATCATGCTCTCTTCATGCATACCTTGGACAGGCGAGTATGCGATGGCAAACACTTCTCCTCCAAACACATCTTTTTTGATCTCCTTCACAAACTCGCCAGTATCTGCCATGAAGCACTGAATCCGTCCATTGTCACGATCAGCCACACACAGCTCCCGTTTATCCGGCAGGAAGGCCAGGCTGTGCGGGATCCAGAATGGGACACGACGCTTTCTGTCCGAGGAGCCTTTGCCATCAGCAAAAATTGATTAATAAAATCTTAAAACTAAACTATGTAAACTGTGTTCTGAAATATCATCCAGGTGTTGGATGTTCTGCCTCACTGATTCATTTCTAATTAGGCTGTATCATACTTTGCAGCAATATCAAATTGTTAATTTGAAAAAAATTGAGGTTTTTGTATCACTGTCATGCATCATGTATTTTTATCATGTCTGATCATTTTTTTTAATAAGAAATAGATTGTGCAATGTGTACCTGCTCCCCAGTGTGAGATATATTTGCCCTCTGGTGAGAATTTGAGGATCCTGGAATTGCAATAGCCATCTGAGACATAGACGTTTCCAGTCACAGGGTCCACGGCCACATCTGTAGGTTGGCAGAAATGATTCCTGTCACTTCCTGGTACAAAAGCTTCTCCCAAGACCAGAAGCTGCTGATCTGTACCGCTACTGCTCAGCTTGAATACCTATATATGGAGAAAGAATGCTTCTATCACATCAACTTTATTACAGTTGTAGAAGTCATATACCGTATTTTGCTTGACCATGATGATGTGTTTATTACTAGGGGTGCACGATATATAGGCTACCATATCGGTATAGGCTGATATATGTACATTTTATTGTTATCATTATTAACCCGATAAGTAAATTTGGCTGATATATTAAAGCCGATAGATTTTTTCCTTCAGCTGCGCACTGGTCGCCATGATGATTTTGAATCGCTTGAAAAATTATTGGAATCACTTCAAAAAGGAAAATACAATACAAAGTGCAACGCAAGTCTGTCATATAGGCTACATACAATTGTTGTTAGAAGATTGTTGTCACTTCTTTGCATGCCCGTGTTTCAGTACGTTGTTGTGGAAAAAGCGTGTCCACGGATTTACACCATGACTAGCACGGTCAAGTTCACTTGTGCATTCACAGCCTTTTGTGCCATTGTAAGTTGTAATATTATATTTATTTTGTGTAAATATACAGTGGTGGCCAAAATTATTAGAACACGGCATATTTAAGAGGTTTCAGTTGTTTTTTGTTGTTGAATTGTCCATTACAATACCCATTAAACAAATTAAATATCTACAAAGTCATGATTATGCTCTATAAACCATAGAATAGAGCCATCATAAGGAGATTTAGTTCATTTTCCTTACAAAAAACAAGCTAGGCCAATTTCACTGTCAATGCCACATAATGTTCCTTCACAGAAGAAGCCAAATTACTTGTGTAATCATTGCCAGGTGTGATCGTGGTTAAATTGATGGTGATGGTGGAGTCTTAGGACACTATGCCAGAGAGATGTGCTGCTGTAATTGCTGCAAAAGATTGACATACCAAATATTAAAAGTTAAAAGTGGATAAAAAACAGTGTGACTCACTTCATCTGATATTTGTTGTGCTCAGAGCAACATCTGCATTTTTCATGAACATTATTAAATGAAATCATGTTTTGGAGCAAAAAAAAAAAAAAGTTAATATTTTCAGATCTGTCTAATAACTTTGGCCACCACTGTGTGTGTATATATATATATATATATATATATATATATATATATATATATATATATATATATATATATATATATATATATATATATATATATATATATATATATATATATATATATGATTTATCTCAGTATAGGATGCATTTGGTTAAGATTTGGTTGTTATGGTTTAATTAAAAGCATTTCATTATTGTCTGTGCATAGACTGTTACATTTGATTTATCCATGA
The DNA here is from genome assembly GCA_018749465.1 of Paracanthobrama guichenoti. Taxonomy (NCBI): domain Eukaryota; kingdom Metazoa; phylum Chordata; class Actinopteri; order Cypriniformes; family Gobionidae; genus Paracanthobrama; species Paracanthobrama guichenoti. Next base: position 1,021,223 of record CM031952.1, on the reverse strand, counting down.
TTTTTTTTCAGACTCTCAAAAAATTATGTAAACATTTGGATCTAGTTGTATTGGCCAATATATTGGTTATTAGCTTTCATATATAAAAATTATCAGTATCAGACAAAATGTTCACAATTGTGCATCCCTAATTATTACATATTGTTTATCACACAAATACATTTCTTTTGCCATTCTGAGCAACTTTATGTCCACTGATATTTCTGCCTTTTTTTTTTTTTTTGTCGACCTCACATTAAAAATCATTGTATGAAAGTCATTATACAATGAATCATTATTCATTTTATAAAGATTTCAATGACAAAAACCATTATAAAACCATATAGGAAAATCTTAAAGGAACCAGCGGCAAATTAGATTCCAAGTTCTGAAGTCATACCTGCACCAGTCTATTGGTAGATATTAAAACTTTTTACTAAAACTACCACAAATTTTATTGTGTACATACCAACACCAAGCTGACTGACGCTGAAAGAGAGCTCACAGTAATGCTGGTAATACACAAACCTTTACTTTTGTATAGTGCCAATAAACAATCCTACTATACTAAGAGTTTCCCAAACTAGAATATGACTTGACTAAATCCCCACCCAATTCAGCCTGTATTCTCTTTCCCCGTTTTCATTTGTATATTAAGATATCTAGTAGTGGGGGTTTCTTAAGTTCATTTGAGTGTCTTTACCTGATGAAGTGCTACATCGGTCACCCAGTAATTATTGTCCTTGTCAGTAGTTATTCCATGAGGCAAATAGAACCTGTTCAAACAAACATCTCATCATCAACAACACAATGAATAAAAGACAGAAAAAATAGCAGTACAAATTCTACACTACATTAGAAAACTTAAACACTCTCATTATAATCAATCCACTTGTCCATATCCATATCCAATCCATATCATCCAAACACCACTTCAGCTTCATTGATTATTAACAGGAGAATTCTAGTGAGTCAAATTGCATTGCTCCTCTTGCCTGAACTGCAGACACAGAGCAATAACAGAATCTCAAGGACTTACATATTTCTCCCTGAAGCTCTGAGCACTCGTCCTTTGACTGGATCCACCACCATGATTGTGGGCTGCTGGATGGGGCCCAGATCCTTCTGCTGGTAGATGCCCTTCACATTAAAGGAGCTGCAGGAAAAAATGACTTGATTATATTATAGCAACATATTGATTATCAGCAGTATTTGCCCCTTTAGAAGAACAGTTCACCCCAAAATAAAAACCTATCATGATTTCCTTCATGTTGTCCAATGTTGTCACAAACCTAAATTAACTTTTCTACTTTGGAACAAAAGAAACTGAAAGAATCTCTGCTCTTTTCATGAAATGACAATAAATGCGGGCGGGTGCCTTCTAGCTCCAAATATGGCAAAACTAGCCCTGCTGAAATGTAGCACACAAATCATATGAACCCCTTCTATGTTACAAGTGTGTTATATTTTGGACTCAACAGTATTTCTATTTTATGGAAAACAGAAAATTGGACATTCAGCTGAAAATGTCCTTCTCAGAAAGGATCTTAAGGTTGAGTAAATGATGACAGATTATTTATTTTTTTCCTGGTGAACTATTCACAATTCAATGTGCAGAAATTGCAAGGGATGGTTCATCCAAAAGTGAAAATTCAGTCATCATTTATGCACCTTCGTGTCATTCCAACCCCCGTCAGAAGATCCTTATGGAATTTTTTTTAGTCTCTTCAGAAAAATTTTGAAGCTTTAATATTTTGTTTGCATGGACTTTCAATAGATGGACAAAAATGATAAAAGAATATAAAAAAATACATTAATTTGTGTTCTGAAGATGAACGTCTTAAGACGACAGACTTTTGGTTGAACTCTCTATAAGCAACTCAATGCAAAAGTAGCATATCCTTTAAATAACCGTTCGGACCGAATCAGACGGTCAATGAAAACTTCATGAGTAAAAGGTCAGTGTTCATTACATGTCTAGATAGAGCTTAATTCTACATCAGCGCCATTTATCACTTAATATGCATAAATTCTCTTAAAACGTTTTTTTCCCTCCAGAGCCTTTGGGCGGAGAATGCTAAAATGTATGGAGTGGATTTATATTCCAGAACGTACTCCCTTCCCCATATGTGATCTCCTCTGTGGAAGATGATCAGGTCACCATTAGAGTTCAGAGCCAGACCAGACACCTGCCCAAGCTGCAGCTCCGCCTCAGGCCAGTCTGACACCTCCACCAGATGGGCACCTGTGCACACACACACACAAAATAGATTTTTGGTTTGAATTTGAATGTGGAGAAAAAAAAAAAAAAAAAAAAAAAAAAAAAAAAAAACAGACATCTATCAAATTTCTAAATAGTTTTGAGCACATTCACATAGATGCACAGAAGTAGAGAGAGAACTGGCTCATGTGTCTAAAAATAAAAAGACTGTAAAAAAAAAAAAAAATTATTATTGATCCACCATGAATAAATAATAACATAATGGCAGACTAATGAAAACAGCCCCTGAGTAATTTTATCATGTAAAAGTGGAATAATGACCACATCAGATTGATGCATCAGTGCATCATAACCACACCGTGTTCGTTCATCGGCCAGGGGAGAACTGGTCCTCATGATTGAGCCTGGTTTCTCCCAAGGTTTTTTTTCTCCATTCTGTCACCGGATGGAGTTTGGATTCTTGCCAGTCGCCTCTGGCTAGCTTAGTTGGTGACACTCAATATTCAGCAATATTATTGATCTGACTATGCTGACGCTGTTGTATGAGAACTGAACTGAGCTGGACGATGACATCATTTTTTGCAGAACTGCTTTAAAGATGAAATGATCTAATTTAATAATTGATGATCTTTACAATGGAACTGAATCAACACTGAACTGACTTCAGCTGAACAATGCATCATTTTCCTGTTATCACTGTAAAGCTGCTTTGAAACCATCTGTATTGTATAAAGCGCTATATAAATAAAGGTGACTTGACTTTTGCACCGCTAGATGCAACACAATAGAGACATTCTGAATGTGAAACATAAGTCAACCTGTACCCTGACTTCTGTACTCTATTGGGAAATGAGGAATTAATGTGGATTGCAGAGCGCTAAAAACTTTACATTGCATGTTTGGTATGACATACATACACTATGCACTAATACTATTAACTATGTCAGGGGTCTGCAACCATGCAGAGGGATATCACTGGCAAGTGACAATAATCTAAGGAGGTGTTTGTATTTAATTTAAATAAAGTCCCTAGAACTTGCATACGGATATACATTTTAAGGTAATCATTCCTCATCACACAGCCTAGAACTATAAATATCAAACTGTGAGATTATAACCTATGCTAGCGCACATATCTGATAAACCATTCGTGTGACCAGAGGTGCGCACTCCTGTGATTATCCATAGATTACTGACCCGTGCACTTGGTACTCAACCGTCTATTATATTGAAGTTTATAAGGTCATATTTTCAGTCGTAAGAATCCTTCACTGAACAAACTCAGAAGCTTAACATCTGACCATTAAACTGCAAGATATCAATAACATACCTACTTCAAACACCCAAAGATGTCAATGACATCAATTATACTCTATGTACAGTGCCCCCAGAAGAAATTATACATACAAGACACACTTAATGGAGGAAGGTCTTCACACTATTTAACAAAATATCAAACCAAGTAGAAGTATGTCAAATTAAACGTCAACAAAATGTTTGTTCGATTTCAAACTAAAAAACTATTTATACATGACCCAAAATTAAACCAAAATGTATTTGCCTAGCATCTGTACTAAGAAATAGATAGATGCATAAAATCACATTTATTTACTCCTTTTGCATATGCCATAATTCTGAAATGGAAGAAGTCCATTTAAACAAACAGGACTCTTCCTAGAGTTGGTTGAACAACAAAACTGACGGTGAGAAGGGCCTTGGTAAAAGAGGTGACCAAGAACCTGATGGAAACTCTGGTTAAGCTCTAGAGATGTAAGAAACTTGTACAAGGACAACCATCACTGCAACACTCCACTGATCTGAGCTTTACTGAAGAGTGTCCAAGCCTCTCCCTAGTAAAGACAAGCCTGGAGGAATGTCTGGAGGGAACAGGCACCACTCATCACCTGCACAATACCATCTCTTCGGCGAAGCGTGGTGGTGCTGTAGGAGTGTCTTTCAGCGACCGGGAACTGGTCAGGGCAGGAAAAAAAGCTGAATACAGCAAAACAGAGATATCCTTAATGAAAAGTCTAGTCCAGAGTGCTCAAGACCTCAGACTGGGCCGAAGGTTCACCTTCCAACAGGACAAAAGGACCCCAAGCACACAGCACAAAGCAATGCAAAAGTGTCTACAGACATAACTCCCAGCCAGAGCCTGGATTTGAACCCAATTTAACATCTCTTTAGAGACTTGGCTGCTAAAAATGGATGGTCACCAACCAACCTAACAGGGCTTGAGAGGATTTGCACAGAAAAATTGAAGAAAATTTCCTAATCCAGGAGTGCAAAGCTTGTTGCATCAAACCCAAAAAGACTTAAGACTGCTTCATTCTAAATAATGAGTTATTGCAAAGCTATTGCAAAAAAAGCATTTTAGGGCTGCAACAGAACAAAATGTAAAAAATTAAGGGGTGTGAATTAGGTCTGTGACAAGAATTATGCTTGTGATAATTCATACTCATGAAGTAGAACTAAAGAGACATTCATAGGTAGCATTTTGTGTCAAGAAACTTGCATGTTTTGATTTCTACATGTTTTTGTTCAAGAAATTACAGTAGCATTTCTATCGTAAAAGAAGTGGCCAAATATTAAAGATTAAGAGGTCATTTGAATGAAATGTTGTTTGGCCAGTATTAAACAAGACTGTAAAAGTTGTAAAGTAACTTTGGGAAGCAGACACACTCTGTCAGTTTAAATCTAGACTAAAAACGCATCTCTTTACCATGGCTTACACATAAAACATGATCAATTTCTATTATTCAAATCAGTAAATGATTGTTAGGCTGCATTAACTAGGTTAGCCGGAACCGGGAACACTTCCCATAACACCTGATGTACTCGTTACATCATAAGAAGAATGGCATCTACACTAATGTTAGTCTCTCTGTTTATCCCGAGGTTTACTGCAGTCAGCTGTATCCAGGCCGTATAGATGGTCAGATGGTGGACCTGCACCTGGACATGACCAACGCATCCCTGAAATGTCTGCAGAGAGCATGTCAAATAACCCCCAATCTTACGAATATCCATTTGCCTAATATGAATTAAGACCTGCAATGTTGCCAGAATTATAATCATACACTGTTCGTCGGCCAGAGGAGAACTGGCACCCCGACTGAGCCTGGTTTCTCCCAAGGTTTTTTTTTCTCCATTCTGACCCTGAAGGAGTTTTGGTTCCTTGCCACCGTTGCCTTTGGCTTTTGGCTTGCTCAGTTAGGGACACCTAAATTTCATCTATATTACCAATCTGCCCGCATTGACACTATATGATACTTGAAATTAGCTGGATAACATCACCGTTTCACCAGAACGGCTGTACAAATTCTGTTGCATTATTTTCCTGTTAACAATGTGAAGCTGCTTTGAAACAATTGGACTTGTTAAAAGTGCTATATGAATAAAGGTAAAAATAAATAAATAAAAGTGTAACAACAACAATCACAGGCCATTGGAGCTCTCTGCAGGCATTTGATATAATACATAATATGTACAGAAGTTTATTATTGTTTATAGTGTATGCTACATTATGTATTTTAACAGTGTTATTCAGTAAAACCACTTGATTGCTTGCCTTTGTTATTTTATTAGAATTATTATTGCCTCATTGTTATTATATTCACATTGTTTTGCATCATTTTAGTTGAATAATTTTTTTTTTGTCATCACAAAAATCGTATCGTATCGCATCGTATCGTCACACCCCAAGTCTGAATTTTTTTTTAATGCACTACGTATGCTTGTGTCCCATCTTTCAGTGAAATCAACTTCAGGGAAAACTGACAAAATAAACTGATGTAACATCTTGCTCACGGGGTGATTTTTTGACCAATGAGATGAAAGCAATACATCTTGAAATCTATTCTACAGCAATTCTCATGTTTCAGCTCGTTCATTAGAGAATTATTAATACCACATGCTATAAAATTACACACTCAGCCAACAATCTGCGCATCCCATATATAAATGATAGCAGTGAGATGGGTGGAAACAGGCATCAAAAGGAAAACAAATGGATATGTGGGAGACAAACACGTCTCAGTTGATACTGTGGCCCATGGGTTGAAAGCGTACTGTCCACACAACACGTGATACATTTATGTCCTTGCTTTTTGTTGGGGTAAAAAACGAGGCCGAAACCCACCTTGTTTGTCCATTTGAGCCTTGCCTGTGGTCGGCTGTCTGGCGGGTACAGTCCTGCTCCTTGAGGGGCTGACAGTGGACTCTAACTGGTGAAACTTGTGCACTCTGTCCCTCACCAGAATTGCATCCGCTTTTGTTTTGTAGCCTAAACGTGGCCAGCCCAGGTCTTTTTTTTGCATTATGCTATCAATTTCTGCCATCAGATGTTTCTGGGCTCGGGCTGCATCTGCAGGGTTGTACTTATGCACGTGGACAACATCCTCTCTCTCCCCCAGCAGTTTAGAAAGAAGGGAATAGAGGTCACCTGCACAGGAAGAAACAGAGGAGGAAAAGCGGAAAGACAAAAGAGTAATGGTGGTGTGAAAAGTGAGAAAGGCCTGGAGTGAAGGAAGGGAGAGTATGCTGGTGGTGTATTGGATATACTCAACGGCCGATTATACATTGTGCTATTTTTGCCTGTCCTTTACGGCTATTGCTTATCAGATTGTATGACGCTCTGCACTGAGATCTTGTGTAACAGGCAGACTGTACAATATCAACTTTTATATCAAACTGTACCACATACAGTACATCTATTCTGATAATGATGACTGGGTGTTTGTGTTCTGATGTCCTCACTGACACGCAAAATGAAAATGATAAGAATGCTGTATTACAAAATGAATTATGTACATGCATGCATCTCTGCACAACAGATATCTGAATAAACAATTTTATTCAAAGCCTGTTTCAGACTATCATTGTGAGCAGAGGGTGAACTGCGCATTCTCGGTTCAGAGCCAAGCACTATATATCACTATAATATTTCACTGTAATAGTGGTCAAATAATGAAGCTAGAGAATTTACACCTTTGTATGACAATTTGTCAAGATTAAATGTCATGATGCATGTCCATGGACAGACATTTTGAGGGTCAGTAGCTCAAACTGAAAAATAGGGCACCATACCTTCATACTAGGGGTTGTACAGACTAGTCGACTTTAATGCTCTGCCATGACGCTTTAAGCTTAACGTTGACTAGTCGCTGGTCATGGGCTATAGTCTTTGAAGATGTCAAGAGGCTTTTAAGCTCCGTTTCCAACAGTTAAAATGACATTAAGGCATAGTCCAGTGCTCTACAAGACATGTTTGATTATACCATCTGGATGCTCAAAATAGATCAGTGAATGCACGTTTTAATAAACAGCTTATTGTACACCTAATTTAATCACCAGTCTAAACTAATGCGCTCCTGCATTGTAACATTAACACACACACACACACACACACACACACACACACACACACACACACACACACACACAGAAGCTCGCACATCAGGTTCAGATCGCGAAAGTGAAAAGTTCTAGCAAATATTCCTTAGTAACTAAAACCCACAGCTTCACTATTAGTAGGGAGTAGACTTCATTCACACACAATCACTCTCTCATTAATGCAGTTGTATAAATGTGATCTTTACTGTGCTACTTTATCTGTATCTGATTTAGAACGAGCAGAAATCTGTGAGAAATAGAATGACCCAAAGACAAAAGAACTGATAAAAATAAGCTGTTACATAGGAGCAATAGCCTTTTGGGCAGTGCTGTGTCATATGCCATAACTGAGCGCAAAGCAACCTGCATTCGAGTCTCAGCTCGAGGTTCAGGCTTATTTGTTCATTAATGACATCATCAGCAACTAGTCGACTCGACTTTAAATCACATAAATGTCGACTCTGATATCTGAAGTCGTTCAACCCCTACTTCATACTACTGCTCTTGCATTAAAACAAACTGGTAGTCATTTATTGAGATAGGATGACTGTCCCTATATCAAATTTATGATTAAATGACTACAATTGTGCTTAATGTTGAATGGTATTAGTGAAATTATTAATAAGTATTAGACTTCACTTATTGAGTAATATAATAGCACTGTCTATTCTAGTAATCAATTTTAAGTTAAGAAATGTGTCGAGTTTAAGACTTATTAGATCCCACTTGGAAGTTTGCTGAGGTAGCTAATGCTTGTAGGAGATGCTTCAGGAAGCATGGGATGAAATTTGTTCAGATTACTTCAAAAGATTGATGACTAGATTGTAAAAGTTTGAAAAACACAATTTTCCTGGAATAAAACTAAATTTTTAAGTGACCTCAAGCAGTCAAGTTGCGATACCGAACAGGACCACATGGAGATGCCATAAAACAAAACAAAACAAAATAAAAACAACCGCTTTGACCTGACTGCATATACCTACTACAGTACACGTATCCACTCAGAATTACTAAACACAGCAACATGCGCATAAAAATGACAAATCAAAACATTATCCTGAATGTGTGTGAAAATGTGAATGTACTGAAATGTATGCATAAATGCAGTGTGCGATCAATCTACACACGGTTTGTTAGCGAATCAATATAACAGACTTGTACACTTACTGTAGGACTCCTGAAATCGTCTTAACCTTAATTGCATCCTTGTCCACCAAAACTTTACAAGTGAGATGCCGATTTGCTTTATCCAGCTGAGAAACATAGTTTGTGTATTTTCTGGCCAAACAGCCATGGGTTGTTTTGACGTTCCATTCAGTCTGTATTTCCCACAACACAATGCGTGAGGGCTTGTGCTCTTCAGAAATAAATCACAGAATATGACAGAGCTCATGTTTTAAAGTTAAACTGACACTGGAATAAATAATTCACTGAAAACTGGCCACAAGTCACTGTTCTCACTGCCATCTCTGATGTAATCAGCCTGGATCTCCAAGAAAAATCTGGACATCCTCAATCATCCACCTGGATGATGCAACCGGGCAGTCATATTGCGCCAGAATGCCCACCACACAGGATGGATATTATATATATATATATATATATATATATATATATATATATATATATATATATATATATATATATATATATATATATATATATATACACACACACACGTATGTACTGGCCACTTTTTTAGTTACACCTTGCTAGTAGCGGGTTAGACCCTCTTTTGCCTTCAGAACTGCTCAAATTCTTTGAGGGCCCTTAAGGTCCATATGACATGATATCATCACGCAGTTGCTGCAGATTTGTTGGCTGCACATCCATGATGCGAATCTCCCATTCCAGCACATCCCAAAGCTGTTCTATTGGATTGAGATCTGGTGACTGTGGAGGCCTGTCATGTTCAAGAAACCAGTTTGAGATGATTTGAGCTTTGTGACATGCTGTGTTATCCTGCTGGAAGTAGCCAGAAGATGGGTATACTGTGGTCATAAAAGGATGGACAGGGTCACAATACTCAGTAGGCTGGTGTTTAAACAATGCTCAATTGGTACTAAAGGGCCCAAAGTGTGCCAAGAAAATATCCCCCACACCATTACACCACTAGAAGTAGGCTGAACCGTTGATAGAAAGCAGAATTGATCCATGCTTTCATGTGGTTTACGCCAATTTCTGACCCTATCATCCCGACCTTACCACCTACCATTCCAGGGCCCTATTTTACTGTCACAGTGGTGAAATGTTTCATATATTTTCATTGGATCTTGGACTAACACAATCAAATACCCAGTGTCAAAACAACTGCTAGACATCTCTTACATGGTAAGAAGAAGACCCCACTACCAGGTCTTGAAAACACTTCTCACTGATCCACATGCCGTTTCTTATGAACTAACTGCCTTTTTACCCATCTTGACTGTCATCCCAAGGTTCACACCAGGGTGGCTAAAAAAACAAACAAAAAAAAAACAGATGCAGCAAGATCATTTACTGGCCATGCCACAGCAGTGGCTGGAACAAAGCAGGACAACTCTCCACACACTCTTATACAAAACGGATACAATACTACAAAATTCAATTCATACTTATTCAGAGAAATAAGCACTCTTAATAACAGCTAGTCTACACAAATTCAGCTGCTAACATGTGAAAGCATAAATGATAGTGGCCACTCCAATTATGTTTGGACTCCATGCATTCAGAACATTGCCAAAATTTCAAAGGTGGTTTGGGAAGCAAGTAACGATAGGTAAAATGTATTCACGGTTTAAATCATGAGCTTTAGATTATGCAAATGAGCTCCATGTGGAGATGCTAACACATAGTATTTATAAATACCATGATATGCAAAAGATTATGTCGACACTAGCTAAGCAGGTGTTACATTAGTGTAAATGGGCTTTGCCTATTAGGAAGGGATACAATTTTTACAATAAGGCTTAATTTGTTTACATTAGTTAACTACATTAGTTAACATTAACTTAGAATGAACAATACTTCTACATCATTTATTAATCTTAGTTATTATTAATCTAAACATTTACTACTACATTAAGATCAAGATCTGTTAACATTAGTTAATGCACTGTGAACAAACATGAACGTAAACATTTTTACCTAATATTAACAAAATGTTAATAAATGTGGTAAAAATATATTGATCATTGTTAGTTTATGTTAACTAATCCATTAACTAATGTTAATAAACAATACCTTATGATGACACAAACAATGACAAGATTTTTTAAAACTCAGGTTATGCTAAATCAACACTCCATCTTTCACTGTATGGAAAAAAGCAACAAAGTTTTCAAAACATCACCTTTCATGTTCATCTTTCTTTTCTGAAAGTCATGCCATTTGGAAAAGTTTTTATTCATTTCCCAACCTTGTTCCAAACTTGTTGTTGGATGACACTCATTTTGAGTCCCTGAGCCTCTATTGATGAGTTGTACTATAAATCCATTGTGCTTTTGCATGGTAAAAGAATGCCATTCAACATGTCAAATTTGATTTGTAATCGCATTCCAGCAGTGATTGTGTTTCAGGACAGTCTTGACTAATGTCTGTAATTTGAAATTAATTTTTAAACATCTTACCCTGATCCAGAACTTCCTCTTCTCTCTTGGGCTGCTGCAGCTCCAAAGACTCCACAACATCTGTGGAATCACAAGATGAAAAGAAATGAGAAAATCAGAATATAAAAAAAGAAAATCAAATTAAGTACATTTAATTTGCAAAATATTCTGGATTATCTAATATAATAATAATAATAATAATAATAATAATAATAATAATAATAATAATAATAAAATGGTGATATAATACAATCATACCATAATATAAGAGTTTGGTCATACTGCCTACCCACACTATTGTGTATGCAAAATCTTGAAATGCGTGTTTTTGGATGGTACCTTTACGAGGAGCTGCCTCATGCTTCATGGACATCATATGGTCTGGACTGACCGGGATGGGAGTACTGGCCTCAGAAGGGATGTTTTGGAACAGCTCACTGCTGCCGTCATCTCTGCAGCTCATGTAAGGCACAGCATGGATGTTGTCCATGTAGTACATGATGTAGAAGTTACACATCTCATCATTGGAGGTGCCTCTGTGAGGAAGGTAACAATGGGACATGAACAAACTACTAGCACAAAACACAAATACAGCTTTAAGTATGAAAATATCCAACAGCCAAAGCTTTAAGTACGTTTCCAACGTAACGACAGTAGCCTTTGCCTCAAATGACATACCCACACAGTCCACCAACCCTCTACATACTGTAAAATGGCAAGATATTTCTCAAAAAAAGCTGCTCTTGTTTTTACGACTTAATTAGATAAAGATGCACTATGAAGGATTTTCAGTTACTCTTTGTAAACAAAACATTAAAACTTGGCCTCTCATCGTGGGCAGGCTTAACACAGCCAGAAGCCATGTAGCTCACTAATAAACAACTATTACATGTCATCATAAAAACAATTACAATGCCTAGTAATCCAACGTTTTAAAAGACAGCAGTCAATAAGGCAAAAGCAACATTATCAATATCGAAATATTTTGCGTCGAGACAGGATAACTCAGCGGAGCTTCTTGAGCTTCCGACACAGACAACAAACCCACTGGCCAATGGTTGCAGCCCAGAAACATCTGAAAATACAGGCAGAGGACAGCCACCACAAGCTGTGGATCACAAATAATGATTGAGAGGGATTATGTTTGAGTCAGTATTTAATTTGAGAAAATCCTGCATAGTGCAACTTTAACGGGATACCACAGCTATACATTTTTGCGTTGTTTTCAGATGCACTCCTAAATACAGAAAAAGTTCGGGCCATTTTGCATCTTGCATCAGTCAGATTGCACTTTGCTCTTAAACAACACAAACACTTGCATTGCTAGGCAAACTGTATTTTTGCATTGCTGCATTCCAAATTGTGTCAAAACAATTGATTATTGACTGACACCAATGGTTCTTGAGGCAAAGTTGATAGAATGAGGAGATCTTTTATGTGCTAGGAATGTGTAGATAAAACCATTTACATATGTGATAGCGGCCAATTAGTGGCCAATTTATATGCAATTTTTCACAGTCCACAGGTCCACGTTTCATTCTTTTTTTAAATTTTTTTTTTTACAATATATATTTTTTGCCTGTTTCACTCAGAAATTCATCCCAATACACAAGTTGATCACAACTTCCATTTCAAGCCAACTTCAAGACTAAGACAATGCATTTGTTTACCACAATTATAGCACCACCTACTGTCGAATGTACAGTACACCAAATTTGAGACTGCATCTTAGAATTACGCTATATTGCCAAAAGTTTTGGGACATCTGCCTTTACATGCACATGAACTTTAATGACATCCCATTCTTAATCTGTAATATGTTAATATGGAGTTGGCCCACCCTTTGCTGCTATAACAGCTTCAACTCTTCTGGGAAGGTTTCCCACAAGGTTTAGGAGTGTGTTTATAGGAATTTTTGAAGCTCTCCTAGAAGCGCATTTGTGAGGTCAGGCACTGATGTTGGACAAGATGGCTTAGCTCACAGTCTCCGCTCTAATTCATCCCAAAGGTGTTCTATCGGGTTGAGCTCATGTGCAGCTGGGAGCATGAAATTGTCCAAATTTTCTTGGTATGCGGAAGCATTAAGAGTTCCTAAATGAAGTTTGGAGGTCTGTAGATATCGACTCTGCAGAAAGTTGGCGACTTCTGCGCACTGTGATTTTACGTGGCCTACCACTTCGTGGCTGAGTTGCTGTTGTTCCCGATTGCTTCCACTTTGTTATAATACCACTACCAGTTGACCATAGAATATTTAGTAGTGAGAAAATATCATGAATGGATTTATTGCACAAGTGGTAACCTATCACGGTACCTCGCTTGAATTCACTGAGCTCCTGAGAGCGACCTATTCTTTCACAAAAGTTTGTAGAAGCAGTCTGCATGTGCTTGATTTTCTACACCTGTGGCCATGGAAGTGATTGGAACACCTGAATTCAGTGATTTGAAGGGGTGTCCCAATACTTTTGGCAATATAGTGTACACATCAAGTTTAGTGAGATCTGATATTTCGTTGAATAATATAATACTAGATTAAACAAAGCCACATCCTAATTGGTACAAACATAAAAAGGTTCAATAATTTAAAAAGGTACAATAAGTTTTGGTGCTTGGACGCCTAATTACATTTCTCATGGGGTGGATTTACTTTTCACAACATTGTATGTATAATGGGGCCAGCAATGTATTCATGTCTGTGTGCTTGTGTGCACGTTTCTGGCCTAAGTGGGCGGTTGACAAAGACCAGACTTTAAGTCAACAATCTTCTTATCTTGTGGCCTTGAGTTGAGTGTGTGGGCGAGGGTGGTGGGCTTCCTGGGAAATGCGTCAATGCACTATTGTGTGCTTTCTCAGTCACCATGGTAACAGGAATAGCAGGGCAGAGGCAAACACACGTCCAAGGAGTCACGCTCAATCGGGATATGATGAAACACAGACACATCGACAAGCTGACCTATGCAGTGTGTTTCATCACTAACAGAAACACACACACAGCCACCACCGGTCTTACTGTGTCACTTTATCAGATAGACGTACAGTAGTAAAACAGGTGGTCAGAGACACAACGACAGAAATCCAACACCATGCAAACAGAGTGAAAGGAAGACAGTGGAAACGTCAACAGCATGCACACCATCATCACTCATCTAACACACTTACTGCCACTGTAACTCTACATAGGAATAAAAAATAAAAGGGGAAAATCTCTTACATAAAATCTGACATCAATTATATATTTTAAACAATGTTATTAAGCTTTACAAAGCAGTGAGCCTCTAAATTTAGTCCAATTTAAATCTAGTCAATCTTCGGCAAGAACATGAACTTACCCGATTTCGGTATTAGAGGTTCTTCCTTCTCCTGTGAACATACACCGGGCTGCTAGTATGTCTCCATTTTTTACGTCAATGGTGTTGGTGGCTGGATAAAAAGCCTAAACACAAGTTCATCCAAGAGAAATAAAAGTGTTAGTTCAGCCAAAATTGAAAATTCTGTCATCATTTATTCACCCTCACTTAATAAAAAAAACCCACAAGACTTTTGTTAAATTTTGAAGATATTTTTAAATGAAAGATTTCTGTCCCTTCAAATGTCCATCACACCAAAAAAGCCTCAAAAAGTTCTAAAATAAATTGTAAACATAATCAATATGAAGCGATTTAACCTAAGTCACCTTAAGAGACACGATCGCTACCAAACAGATTTAATTTAGGCTTTTATTCACAAATAAACATTGGTCAACACACATTACATGGTAAATGGAAGCTCAAACATGCTTGCTTGATGATAAATATCTTCATTTGTGTTTAGAAGATGAACGAAAGTCTGAGTAAACATAACAGAATGTACAGAATTTACACAAAAAGTGCTGCACAGATTGATAGGAATTGAATTAAAACGGTTTCTTTTTAGGTTAGTTTTCCAGATAATATTTGAAGTGCAAAATAAGTACAATTCCAGTACAAAACCCAATTCTTTTACTTAGGAAACATGTTCCCAAACAGCGTTCCTGTATAGTTAAACAGTACAGCATGGCACTACTAAAGTTGTGAAATCAGTTTATACAGTTGATTTTTGTCAAAAATAAATACATAAAAAAGAATTTTGAATCACGTTGACTCTTGCGAAAAGTGATTCACACTTTCTCTGTGTTGAAAGGCATGTGATTGGCTGTTCATTACTGATGTCACACTTTTATGTGTACGTACTCCACAAACTCAGGATCAAAGCCTGAGAAAGCGGATGATCAACATCATGGTACCAACAAAGCAGGATTGGATTGGTTTGGCTTTGTCAACTTGAAACTAATCCTGTAACCCTGAGTTTGTGCAGCTACCATCATGGTACAAGCCTCAGGTGTTTTTGACTTTCAGTAAACAGGCTCTCCAGGAGAATCAGTTATCTTAACAAGAAAAGCATACTGGACTCATATTGTGCACAGGTACTAAACAGGAAGAGTTTAAATTCACCATGAAATCAAAATTGACAAAAAAAAAAAAACATTAAATGATAAATGATTTATCCATGAACATCATAACTTTTTTAAAATTCATGTTCCTCAATCTTTAATCAGAATAACTTCCCCTCCTTCTTGTAGCAACATCTCTTCTCTGATGATGAGGGCGGATCAACTTGTCACTCACATGAGATCCACCAATTGCAAACTATATTTGTTCTTGTTTCAGATATATTATATTTGTTCTTGTTCCAGAAGCTCTTTCACTCAGATATGTGTCACAATATAGGGAAGAAAAGACTATCACAACTTTTTTATGCTGACTTTAAACAGGACTGACAGCAGGCAAAAATATGAATCACAATGACTTGGGTCATTAACATGACTGACAACACTTATCAGTGAAACATGATGCATTCACTTCCCTCTCTAGTAACCCATCATGCTCGACCAAGCAGAGAGGACTTGTTAAACATACCTGTGGCAACAGTGGAGACTGGCGCCCGATCTGAGTCCACTGCCCATTTCGAACCCTGTACCCACTCACAACTTTACCTGAAGCACAAGACATGTATGTATGCCATTACCATAAAAAAAAAAAAAAAAAAAAAGAGAAATTGCAAAGAACTTCGTAGATACAACCAATAAATACATTTTAAAAATGCAATCTCTCACCAAGGCTGTGTGTGTGTGTCCTGAAGGCAAATGGGTACATCGGGAAAGATTTGTAAGTGCAAGCAATGTCTGCATTGGTAACTGCGAACACCAAAAACATCAAACGTCATAAATAACATAATATACGTTTTTAAGGTGACAAGCATTAATAAACTGATCACAACATTCGAGGTAAAGCTCAGAAGCCTTTCACAGCCCCAAATGTCTATAAGATTATTAGTGCCAAACTGGAAAATGGTTGAAACAGTCACAAAGTTGGTACCTGTCTTCCCAGGAGGAATGACAGTGTCCAAAGACATCATCAGATAAATGCCAGCAATAAAGGGCTGTCTGCATAGGGGACACAATATTCATCACATTTAAAGAGATTTCAATTAAAGGTGCTGAATTAATAAAATTTACTTAATTGACTTTATTTAATGCACACCCGAGTAGGTAATGCAGCCAAAATGCAAAGAAGGGCATTGTTTTTCAGTAATTCTACAGCTGATTTTATTCAACAGTTACCACATCTCAAGATATTTTACAGGTTTTTCTCCTTAATACACTCTTGTGCGTAGAGCTACTTTCTTAATATGTCCTAGGTAATATGTCTTAAGGATGTCCTAGTGGGTGTTCTATCTATTTTCACAAGTTTTGTTTGTATTCTTGTTCGGGTTCAATTCTTGAAATTAATACTCCATTTCATTAAAGGGATAGTTCACCCAAAAATGAAACTTATCCCATGATTTAATCACACTCAAGCCATCGGACAAGCAGACAGCCTACCTAAGTTGACTTACGCCAAAAGAGTAAACACTGATGCAATGTACGATGTAGGGTGTAGGAGTTATGTAAGCTTTGACGCCTCTCGCAGTTCAAATGAATTGGGCTGGGCAACAAACTCAAGCGCCTCTTCTCTTATAATCGCAATCCTCAGACATTTCTCTTTAAAAATTGTGACAGGTGTTTTGTTTTGCTCCATCCTCTGCACTTCCGAGCTCATCAATTCGTCATGCGTCAGGTCAGAGGTTACTCTTTCACCGTAAAACGATGCATACGGCCGTCTGTTGGAAGCTAGTTATTTTTGTTTATAAAGTTTTGAATATGGACATTTTTCTTACACAAAAGCATCGCTTCACTTTAGAAAGCCTTAATCAACCCACAGGAGTCGTATGGATTACGTTTATGATGGATGGATATACTTTTTTGGGCTTCAAAATCTCAACCTCCATTTACTGCCATTATAAAACTTGGAAATCGAGGACATTTTTTAAAAATATAACTCCGATTGTATTCATCTGAAAGAAGAAACTCATATACACCTAGGATGGCTTGAGGGTGAGTAAATCATGGGAGAGTAAATCATAAAAAGTAGTCTATTCGACTTACGCAATAAATTTAAAGTCTTCTGAAGCCATACGCTAACTTTGTGTGATGAATTGACCCAAATTTAAGTCGTAATTCACTGATAATCTTCCCCTCTGCCGCAGATCTCAAATCTCATTTTGCAGTTGTGTTCAATTCAAAAACAGTCAGTCGAGCTAGTCAAGCTTGGCATTATTGTTTGAAGAAAGTAATACAGGTTTGCAGAGGTGAAAAGTAACAAATTACATTTACTCACGTTACTGTAATTGAGTAGTTTTTCCTGTGTACTTCTACTTTAAGTAGTTCTAGTAAGTAGTTAAGTAATCATCAAAAATCTGTAATTTTACTTTTACTTAAGTATGTTTTGTTTGAAGTATTGTACTTTTCTGCATTTTAAACCACATTCGTTACTGAGTAAAAATGAATAAATAATACGATGAGAAAAAATAAATAAAATAAATCACGCTCCGGAAACGACTGCATTGAATTGAAGGGTGGGAGACAAACGTGCAAAAATCACAAAAAGATGGAGACGGACAAGACAGACGTCAGTTATGCAGACCCAGCTGAAATTGAAACGCCGTCGTGAACCCCTGGCTAGTGTGAAAATACTTCGGATATAGAAAAAAAAAAATAGTGTGGTGTTGTCCTGGAGGATATCCAATTTGCAAAAAATGTGGATGCAAATGAGGAAACACACAGAACATGTTCGGGAACACATCCCTCTGTGCAGATAAAGGTATGTTTATAACTTAAGGCCGAATGATTTCTGTGGTGCAGAGAGAATCCCGGAATCCAGTCATGACAATTTAATTTACAGTATAATGCAGATGTCATGTAAAACACGCAAGGAACGCATAACCTTTCCAGAACTGATCTGAGAGAACCCCTAATGAGCATTTTCATTATTTTATTTGGATAAAAACCAAAATAAACGTTTGGTTTAACCAGAAGTTCCTAGTAGTAGGCCTACAATAGAATGTACTTGCCAAAATAATGATAATAACAATAATAATACATAATTTAAACATTATTTAAGAATATATATTTTTTGAAATCCATGGTTTAATTTAGTAAATTTAGTTTTGCAGCACTTTGCAAAAAATAAAAGGATAAAAGTTTGTTACATTTTATTTGATTACCACCACTTTTGATAATATATTTGTATTAAATCATAAAAGAAAAATTTCATAGGACTCTTTTACTGTCCTATGAATCATTTACTGAATTTAGTTGATTAGACATGTTTTATTGAAATTTTAATAAACAAAACAAACAAAAGATTTCAAATTTGTTATAATAAAGCATTTGATCAACCCAAAAAACATTTTCATTCATTTAACAGCCGTTTATGATGATGATAATATCCATAATTTAATAATACAGTTTATTTATTAAATAATTGTTTAATACCGTGACGCTGTGGAACTGATGTTTTCTGAGATGGTTATCATATCGTGAAAATCTCATTCTATTACATCCCTACACGGGAGAGTCCCCCACCCCGTTTGTAACTTTTACTGAGTAAATTTTAAATGAACTACTTTTTACTTTTGCTTGAGTAGATTTTAAGACCGGTACTTTTACTTGTACTTGAGTAAAATTTCATTGAAGTAATAGTACTACTTGAGTAGAATATTTTGTTACTCTTTCCACCTCTGCAGGTTTGAAACAACATGAAGGCGAGTAAACAACGACAAAATGTTCACGTTTGGACATTGCAACAAATATGTCTTCTGAATAAGATAATAAGACAGATATTTTAAATTCTAGTGGCAATAACTTACGGTTTGGAAGTCATTCTTAAAGTGAGTCCTGAGCAGTCTCTATGATGATCTACAATCAAGACAAGATAAACTCATTAGTCACATCGCCGTTAAAGCCATAATGCAACAGTTTTCAATGTGCAGGACTGCTTAAAAGCAGCTGTACTCGCACAGTGATTGACAGGCAAAATGAGAGGAGGGTGAGTAAATAAATTATGACAAAAAAGGTGTAATATTCTTTTAATTTATCATACATAGTAGCTTTTCTGAACAGCATGTCAAATTTGGTTGATGGAGCTGTCATTAAAACATGCTCATCTCATAATACTGTTGCTTCAGCACTGGATCCGCTGTATTGCAGTTTACCTTTGAAATTGTTGACATCACCATAGTGAATTTGCAGCACAAAGTAGTTAATTCTGGTGTCTCCTCCAACTTTAAAGCCAACATCTGAAAAAAAAGGGGTGCAAAATAAATTCAGAGGTGCTTTTATTGTTTTTCAGAAGAGCCATTTACTCATGATCACTCATACGTTATACAGGCTAAACTCATCAGGGGGGTATTCCAGAAAGCAGGTTATGTGGCATGCCTGGGTATGTTTAAGAGTAAGTTAGGGGATAACCTCAACTTTCAGTTCCAAAAATGGAGGTAACTTTCAGGGTATGTATGTAACCATGGCAACTCACTCTCTGAACATGACCTGCTTCGGAGCAGGTTATGTTCCAGGGTTAGTTTGTTTAAGAGGTATTCAGATGTGTTTTATATAATTAATATAGTTATTAATATAACCAAATTTGTTTCAGTTATATAACATACAATATTATATATTTATTTTAAAGAATTAGAATAAAAAAATAAGTTTAAATGTTAATGCAATTCAAATATATTTATTATTTATTTTATTGTCATCTCACACATGAATCTGCATTAAATTAATTAGCAAACAAACAAACAATATAATCATTATTCTCAGTGAATAAATATTACTTATTAAACGAAAACATTTAAAAAATGATTGCATAACCACCAAATAGGTGGCGATGTGCATTAAGTAGGTTATGTAACTCGCCATTAAACAAAAGAAGAAGAGGAAGTAGAATGGTGCACTCTGTTCCCATGGTGAATCATCGACTCGTCGCTCTGTTGAGAATGTCTGGTCTGTTCACGGTTAACATACTATGAGTTGTTTGAACTTACTCCCGGACGCGTTTTTGGAACCAGCATACTTCGAGTTTGGGTTAATCAACCGAGAGTTCAAGGTATATGTGGCGGAAGGTTAACCTTGCTTTCTGGAATACCCCCCTGGCTGTTTTGAGACAGAGAGAAGAGGGAGAAATAATGAGGAGAATGGGGAGCACCTTTGGGTAGTTTGGTTGGAGGAGCATTCCTGGCCCAAGCATACATGATCTTGGCCTGATCCCGACAGGTCCCCAGCTCTTTCCCACAATCCCTGAGTAAAACAACAACAATAATACAAAGTTAGAAAGTATCCTTCAACTCAGCATTGTTATTACTCATTTAACACATCAATTCACAAATGGTAACATTATAATTTTCTTATATACATTTTAGTGGGGAAAAAAGCAAATGAGATAAAAGTAAATAACCCTCCCTCAAACTCCAGTGCCAAATTAACCAATTAATTTGGTTGAGCCAATATGTCAGTTTGTTTGTTTAAGTTTTTAACACCATGATAGCACCAGGGGTCAGTTCTTCGTACGTCGCTAACTCTGTTAGCTGGATTTGATTGTTGACGATTTGGCATGATCTTAGATTGTTTGGTTCTTCAAAGCTCATCCTGGACTTGCTGTCATAGCAAGAGGTCCATAAGCTTAAACCTTCTCGAGACCAGGCTTATTTCGTGTAAATAGGATTAGATTGCATCTTTTTAAGCGGCGCGGATACTTAAAATCTGTCCCAGCCACTGCTACTTTAATTACAAGAGTTCCTACTGAACCAGGGGAAATAATCATTTTAAATGAATAATAATAATAATAATAATAATAATAACAATAATAATAATGCAAATTATATTTATATAGATCAGTGGTGGTGACAGATATTATGGGAGTGGCTTGATGCAACGCTGATTTGAAACAATTGGACTTGTAAAAGCGCTATATAAATAAAGATGATTTAGATTTTTTTATATTAATGCTGTCACACAACAAATCTGCTTCAAAGGTAAAATTTAATTAATTAATTGCTAATTGCAACATTAAAAAGAAAGTAAAGCCTGTACAAACACTAGAAATCATTAATATAAATGATTTGGAATCATGTAAAAAAAAAATTATAATAATAATTAATCTATTATAACTTTTACGTCATTTGGGTTGACATTTTTTCCTTATAAAGGTCCAGAAATTCATCAAGTTTTTAAGTCTTTTTTAATTATATGATGTCACCACTTTGCTGTCTTGATGCCAGCCAATCACTGTATTGCTGATTGTGGTTTCGAGTATCGATATATCTACCCCTCTTCAGGGAACACAAGAACATGCGGTAATCTCAGACAATTTAATCCAGATATTTGAATCCAATCCGCAAATTCTTTTGAAGAAACAAATAAGCCAGAGTTCAGTTATCACGATTAGAAGATCTGGCATCTGTCAAATCATCTCAGATGTATTGAGCAAGGTACGAAGAATAAAAGCTTTTTCTAGCAGCATCATACAAATTACAATCCAACAGAGTATGTTTAACAATCAAAGGAACTTGACATGAGAGACATAAAGGAGGAAACCTGCCTATCATTCCATGTGTAACAGCCAATATGTCAGACTGGTTGATATGTTTAAAGAAAATCATCAAACTAAATTATAGGAACAAATTTTAGGAAATTATACCTTCCTTTGTGCTAACTTGAGATTTGTAAAAATGCTCAGTTAAATCCCTGACCAAATCTAACATTTTCACCTTTCCATCCAACTTGGGATCTTATATACACATTTTACTGAAAACTTCAAATTTCTGCCTGATACAAAAATGTTTTCCACAGCGTATACAGATATTTCCCCCCACATAAAACAACAAAACAACCCATCGACCCACTGCATTGGGGCTGCACATGACTCATGCTCTCTTCAAATCTAATTTATTTCTAGACATTTGCTGGTTTGGCATAGTAATTGGTCTATTTTCAAGCTGAGCTTCAAAGCCTGACATCTAACACTATGAAAGAGTGCAGGCCACGAGAAGCAGCCTGCAGTATCTGCATGATGAATGTTTTACAATACATTAAAGGGAGAAGCTATAGGAATATGGAAAACTGCAGAGTGAAGACTGATAGCAGGGGAATGAAGCCACTGAAATTAAAGAATAAAAAGAAATGAGGCAGAGATGCAGTCTATATATTTTGATGTTAAAATGTTAAATATATTATAGCTTAGCATGTATAAAAATGTTTTTATTGGCACCTCCACTTGTTTGATGGCTTTATATAGAGTTGTCATGTATTGAAGTTTGTTTATCAGGTGATATTTATTGAGACGTTTTAAAGTTCTTTATTTCTAAATCACGCAGCCTATGGGAACTGAAGAAAGGATGAGAACCACCTCCCCTCCCTTCAGGTTATCTCAGATGCTGCTGTTGTCAAGGTGCACATGGTTGCCACAGTAACAGGCAGCTTTATCACTTTTCTCTGTCTTTCCATGAGGAAGCTGCTGTTGTTGCACATATTAGCCAAAGCATTCAGTTTAATTTTGCTAACAATGCAGTAGTGTTACTGTACATTACAGGCCAGAGGAAAACTCAGATGAGGTTTAACGACACATATGCTCAACTTGTTTTCAAAACCACATGACTAGTACACTGGTACAGCATTCTTTTCTTTTAAGTTTGCATTTGAGTTAATGACAAATCCATATTTCTACACAGAGGTAAGGCTGTAATATACGTGTGCTTGTACAGAGACTAATGCCATTAAAATGGTAATGTTTCTTGTGCCACTAGCACCAAAAAAGAGAAATGTACTGTAATCCCGCCTTTAACTCACTTCAGGTTGAAACACGTCAAACGCTCAAACAAAGAGATCAATGTTTTTAAAGTGCCACAAGGCCACAGTGTTTACAATCTTCAGGTACTCAACGGTCAGTGGATTGTTTATAGTTGACTATGTGCTTAAAACAGGGAAAGGAGTTTAGTGTTTTTGATGTTATTTAACGGAGTTAAAATATGTATGAGCTTGCCAAGTTTTTGAAAGGCTTCATGTATTTAATTAAGCAGTATTATTGTGAAAATAGCTGTTTTCAATGTTATGCTAAAATGTAATTTATTCCTGTGATCAAAGCTACATTTTCAGCATAATTTTTCCAGTCTTCAGTGCCACATGATCCTTCAGAAATCAATCTAATATGATGATTTGCTGCTCAAGAAACATTTATTATCATCATCAATGTTGAAAACAGTTATTTCTGTGGAAATCATTTATTCAGGATTCTTTGATCAATAGAAAGTTCAGCATTTAGTTATAACAGAAAATTTTCTGTATCAATGTACTGTCACTTTTGATCAATTTAATGTGTCTTGCTGACTAAAAGTATTAATTTCTTTTGAAAAAACCTAAAAACTAACTAAAAACTTTTTCAACAGTAGTGATACAGTATGTATCAACTCATCCCAACCAGTCTGATAATGTTTTTATAGAGCCACTTACAGTTGTGTCTGCAAATTAAGCTGGGACAAAATAAAGTATGATATCAAATAAAATAAAAATAGGTGTCGGATGTGACTCACCAGTATCCTTGAGTGGCATAAGGAGTTTTGCAGCCATATAAAATCATGTGGTGGGCTGTGTCCATACTGGCATGAGGAACAAAGTCAACTGAGAAGAGAAAAGTTTTTTTAAAGTCAGTAATGAAGATGATAAGGTGAGCATCTTGAAAGACAATCAAATGTATCTTGGTAAATCAGCGTCATAGCATTTCTGCACACAAACAACTACTGGAAAGTCAGCTCTCTTTAAAAGAGATCTCATTTGCAAAGCTGGCAGAAGCTATATGACCCCTAAATCAAACACCGAGAACTGTAACAAAATCTGGTGCAGGATTTACTGAAACAATTTTCACTCAGAAACTTCTAGTACATTTCACAAATAATTACAAAGAAATGGCAAGTAACACATTTAATTAAACATAAAATTTTGAAGTAGAAAGACTGAAATAGCATTTTCTGGTTTAATTTATCTTTATTTAATTTTTTTTAACAGCATAGGTTTGCATGAAACCTCTGTGAAGAGTTTATCAATATGCTATACTAAAAGTGACTGATATCTTCAGGAAAGGGCCCGCTCTCTCTCTCTCGTGGTTATGAATAATAGATGGGATGTTTGATTGATGGCAATAGCAAGATAGACATAATGCATCTCACAGAAGTCTGGGTGTACGTGCTTTCTCTAAAGACCACCACAATGTAACAACACACTAATGGACAGTTACAGATTCAAAACAAGTCAGTCCACACAACCAGTCAACAATAACAGTGAATTAATTTTCACAATCCCTCAACTTGCTTCATTAGATGGATATTGTTGAATGTAATGATAACATGCTGTTTAATAAGTGATGATTGCGTAACTGAACGTCTGATTTATTCAAACCAGTAACTCCTGATTTTGGGTGTGTAGCGACTGAGCCAAATCAAACACATAATTACTTGTTACATTTAACAAGTACGCTTTAAATGCTTTATGCTTAGTGATGGACCTTCTCCCAAAAGAGCAGGAAAGGTCTCAAGTTACCAGGGCTACCATCAGATAAGACTTTGTTTATGGCTTGAAAGAATGTGAAAAGGGAGACCCCAGCACTTAGACTTTCCTGCATTCATTTATAGAAAAACTATAAATGTTCTATAAATGAGCAAGCAGCCCAGGACATTGTACATATGATTAGAACTAATAAAAAGTTGCATAAAAGTGCCACCCACCCACACACACACACACACACACACACGTATTCACACAAACGTGCGTTTGTGGGACAGGAAACCCCGATCACACATGGTTGCAGGCCCAACACCTCAAGTCATGTACAACTTCCCCGACCTCGATGGAGTTGAAATAATTGCGAGTTCATCATATCTTCTTCAGTCAATGCAGAAGAAATCAATTGCAACTTCAACACCATCAGACCGAACTATCAAGACTTTCTCCTGTGATTTTACATCGGACACTCTTCAACAGCTCAGGCTAAATGCAAGTAACGTACGATATACCAAAATCACTGTGTAGCTAGTAAAAGCTGTAAATCCCTTTGTTCAGACAAAGGATCTCGCAGTCACTGACGGTTCTCCCAGGTGTTTTCATAGCTTCAGCCATCTGTCCTGAACCGGTTCTTCAACCACTTTAACCCCTTAAGCCCTGAGGGTATTTTTTTAGAGTTTTGTTTTTTTTTTTTTGTCTGAGTGACATACACAACTTTAAAGACTCATAACTCCAAAACGATAGCAAGGAGAGTCAAATGGTAGGTATCATTTGTTAGCACACTATATTATTATTATATATTTTTATCATAAAATATTATATTTGGACAATCTAATGCTGAGAAACTGCTGATAAAAGACAATTTTTTAAAAACTTTTTTATAATTTTACAAATATTTCTTATTTGACATGCAATAACTCAGGAAGGATATATGGCAGCAGAAAAATTATTTTGTGAAAATTCTGATGTTCCCTATTTGTGTTCTGCATCTGGATCAAATTTTGTGGTGATATCATAAATAACCAAAAGTTACAGCATTTGGAACAAAGGTAGCCTTTTTGTTCAATCCTTGCTTTTTTTTTTAAAAACTGTTGTTTTCTGAGTTACATACACAAATTTAAAGACTCATAACTCAAACTATAACAAGGGAGTCAAAAATATGTATCATTTGTTAAACACTTTTTATATTTTTAGAAAATATAATTTTACATTACATAATTTTCTATTACATTGCTGAGAAACTGCTGATAAGACATATATATACACATACATATATACACATACATATACACATACATATATATAAATATATATCAACACAACACAACATCCATGAGTTATATCTCGCGAATCACGCAATGGATTAGGTTGATTTTGAACTCATTTCAATCGGGAGCATCAACTGTAAGTACTGATGTTTTCTGTTTTCAACGATCGGAGCATGTTTCATGAAGTTACAAGCCTAAACGACACTTTAGATCTACTGTTTTTTAGCTTATGATGAATAACTTCTGATCTGAGAGACAGATTATGGTGATTTTGGTCTCTTTTTAATCGTGAGAGTCTGCTATAAACAAGGATGTGCCATTTTCAACAATCTGAGCCAAGTTTTTAGCTCAAACTCCAAGCCTAAGCAACTGTTATTTTTGTACTCCGCTCATGAGCGTCTGTACTGTTTTTTGTGTGTTACACTTCAAAGAGGAATATCATTAAATCTAAAAAACAGATTATGGTGACTTTGGGCTCTTTTTAATCGTGAGAATCTGCTGTAAATAATGATGTGCCAAAACGTTATATTATTTACATATGGGTCTTGCGGGACTTAACTTACAAAAAACTCGCTCAAGTTTAGTCAAAGCCCAAAACAATTAGGCTTGTTGTGTTCTACTCCGTGAGACAATTCATTTTTTTGCAGCTAGGTGGCGCCCGTCGGCGGTATACTCTGTTTTAGAGGAATAACCTGATCTGAATAACACTTCGGGCTTTAGGGGTTAACTTTAAATATTACCCATGTATCTTTTGTTTAGTTTAGTTGTGTTTGTGATTTAGATAGTAAAAACTGTGCACAATACATATCTGGTTCTGACTCCCTGTCTGCAAACAAATTACTTAAATGATCGATCTTGTCATGCGCTCTAAGCACTGTAAATGCAAAGGAAGAATAATTTTTCTGTGGCCATGAAAAATACCCTTTTCTTAGAATTAATTAATAATCAATACTGAGTGTTCACAGGATGAACTGATTGATTGAGTGTAATGTTAATGTAACTACAAGTTAATCTCATTAACTGATTCAAATATTCATAAATAAATCATAATGAGTTATGAATAATTATTCATATTTCCCCTTTGAGGTAATTCGCTACATGTGTCTTTCTGAATGATTTATCAAAAGCACTGGCTCAAATGAGCCATTTTCAATGAATCAGACTACATCACTGTGTGTTTGTTTTGCTTGCAGCTCACATGGACAGGACAGTTTTATAGAATGTTTTATACATTGCAGTCTGAATTGAATGTGATGAGATTGCAAGACAATCTCACATTCACAACTCTGGTAAAATATGATTACATTTGCCACAGCGATCCAAGATTCAGAACTGCAGGAAAGACTTCTACTAGTTTAATTGCTTCCCCGACTACAATTATTAATATGTTACAAAAGTATTCATATAAAGAATATCAAATAATCTCTAAAGCCTGAATGAACCACCACCCATACAGTAAATGATCAACTGTACAAGACAACCAAAGGTCTTCAACATGCACTTATTTTAATGGCAGTGAGTGTTGAGGTTGAATTGTGGTGGTGAATTCAACAAACACAAACAGCCTGCCATTAGTCATCGGTCACGGCTGCTCAGTATGGGATTCACTGGCCTGGATGACTTGTGTAAAGATCTGCTTAAGCACACAGGACACAGAGACTCTGATACAGTGAGTCTCATATGAAAATTAAACTGGAGAGACTGGCCTCAACAAGATTATATCTTTAAAGCCTGACCAGATTAAACATTCACGTCATCATCAGGATCACAGACAGCAAATAACATTCAAGCATATGAATTCAGGTTGGCAGCCACTCCTTGTCCAAACAATCCAGTGCATATGCACTCATAAAAATAATGGTGGCAGGTTTCATTCATTGTGTACTTAAGAACTCATGACTTCCTTGTTCAGTCTCAAGTCTGGTCTATTTGTAGATGATTCATGTGGCGAGTCATAGTTCTTGTTCTCTCGCGTTTTGGCTTTGTTGGGATGTTCTTGATCTGAAACTGTTGATCATCTACTCACCTATATAGGCTTCCCGTGATGTGGGGACAGAAACAGCCATACAGTAGTAGCTGTCAGACTGTTAAGAAACAAACAAATATTAGACAGTTTCTACTATACATACGCATATTCATTGCTGGCCATGTATACAAAATGCATTGGGGTTCTGGGTCATTGATGCACCAGTTCAGTGATAACAATGAAATCCTCCACAATAAGATATCTTGATTTTGATGTAAATATCATGTACTCATTTCCCATTGTATTTTAAGCAATATCTACAAAGTCCATCTCAAATCAATTTTAGTTGCAGCCATACTCATCTGGCCATACAACCATATAGCTTATTGTAAAATACACTCACCTAAAGGATTACTAGGAACATCATACTAATACTGTGTTTGACCCCCTTTCGCCTTCAGAACTGCCTTAATTCTACATGGTATTGATTCAACAAGGTGCTGAAAGCATTCTTTAGAAATGTTGGCCCATATTGATAGGATAGCATCTTGCAGTTGATGGAGATTTGTGGGATGCACATCCAGGGCACGAAGCTCCCGTTCCACCACATCCCAAAGATGCTCTATTGGGTTTAGATCTGGGGACTGTGGGAGACATTTTAATACAGTGAACTCATTGTCATGTTCAAGAAACTAATTTGAAATGATTCGAGCTTTGTGACATGGTGCATTATCCTGCTGGAAGTAGCCATCAGAGAATGGGTACATGGTGGTCATAAAGGGATGGACATGGTCAGAAACCATGCTCAGGTAGGCCGTGGCATTTAAACGATGCCCAATTGGCACTAAGGGGCCTAAAGTGTGCCAAGAAAACATCCCCCACACCATTACACCACCACCACCAGCCTGCAAAGTGGTAACAAGGCATGATGGATCCATGTTCTCATTCTGCTTACGCCAAATTCTGACTCTACCATCTGAATGTCTCAACAGAAATCAAGACTCATCAGACCAGGCAACATTTTTCCTGTCTTCAACTGTCCAATTTTGGTGAGCTTGAGCAAATTGTAGCCTCTTTTTCCTATTTGTAGTGGAGATGAGTGCTACCCGGTGGGGTCTTCTGCTGTTGTAGCCCATCCGCCTCAAGGTTGTGCGTGTTGTGGCTTCACAAATGCTTTGCTGCATACCTCGGTTGTAACGAGTTACGTTGCTCTTCTATCAGCTTGAATCAATCGGCCCATTCTCCTCTGACCTCTAGCATCAACAAGGCATTTTCGCCCACAGAACTGCCGCATACTGGATGTTTTTCCCTTTTCACACCATTCTTTGTAAACCCTAGAAATGGTTGTGCGTGAAAATCCCAGTAACTGAGCAGACTGTGAAATACTCAGACCGGCCGTCTGGCACCAACAACCATGCCACGCTCAAAATTGCTTAAATCACCTTTCTTTCCCATTCTGACATTCAGTTTGGAGTTCAGGAGATTGTCTTGACCAGGACCACACCCCTAAATGCATTGAAGCAACTGCCATGTGATTGGTTGATTAGATAATTGCATTCATGAGAAATTTAACAGGTGTTCCTAATAATCCTTTAGGTGAGTGTATATACTGCCTACTATTTAACACAACATGCAATAATTGTTATCAAATAACTTCATTACATTGTATGTGTTATTACCTGAATGGTCAAAGTTTTTTTTTTTTTTTTTACAATAATATGAACGTTAGAAAAATAATTTTACATGATGCATATTTTTTCCAATTGTGGAACAAGATTTCGGTGAACTATTACTGCATTATTTTAACAAACTAGCATGCTCACATCAATTCTGTTAAAGACCCCCTGTGGTGAAAATTAAGTTTTTAATGTTGTTTATATGTCTATGTTGAAGCAAGGATGTAGCAAGGATTCAAGCTATTTTATGGCAATGTTTAAATGTCATTTTGGTGATCAAAGACAAGTTTCAAGGGATAGAATTATTGACTACAAGGGGGCTTTAATTTTCCCATCTAGTTTATATGTACATATACACACACATACACAAATTTAAACGCCATGCCAAAGCTTCAATTTTCAGTTTTTTCAACCATTCTGAGATAGGGTTGCTTCTTGTAACACTGTCTCATGTTCTTTATTTAGAAAAATCCTCTCTGTCTCCAGATCAGTGCACTCAGCACCATCAGCCATACAAAATTAGCTTAAATCTGCAGCAATGAGTACAGCTCTATTCTTTTTCAAGTGTAAGGAGATGCAGTCCTAGTCATGCAGAAAAAAAACTGCATGTTTTTACAAGACATAATGAATACTCTGAGGTCTTTAAAGATCAAATACAACATAACAAATGTGCCTTTAGGGACAAGACTTGTCTGATTTTTAAAGGTTCATGATGTTGATGAGATTTTAACAGAGGTGTTTGTGTTGCACATCAGATGACAATAGCTGTCTTCCATTTGACAGGGTCCCTATGCAGTGTTCACTGCTCCCTACTCCCTGAGCACGGTATATCAGTTGAAGTGGACTTCACTGACAATAATCGCTCATTTGGAACGCTCTGCAAGGTCATTAAAGAAAGGCAACGACGGGGTCGTGCGTATTATGATATAAGATAAATAATTTACTTGTAATTTACTTTTTCAAATTTAAAATCATATAATAGGCATATACATTTACAAAACACAATATGTATCTGAAAAATATAATCAAAACATTGTATTAGTCTATTTGTTTTATTAGTTTACATATACTTGTATATTTAATTGACTATTAACAGATTTGAAGCTGTACTGTAACTGTCATTCAATATGAAAATAAATTTAGATTTGGTTAACTATATATAAATGTGTTCTTAAATCAATGGTCTTAATAATAGTAGCGGTCTCATCTCGTGCGCTAGCACGCACAGCTGCATAGTAAACATTCCTGGGGAAAATAAAGTCAAATATAAAAAAATTCAAATATAAAATCACTTTTAATATGTTTACATATTCATACAATATAATATGTGAATGTAACAGTTGCCATAACCATTCATAAATACTCTAGTTTGTATAATAATAACAATATTTATGAATATTCAAATGCATATACATAAACACAACAAAGTGTACTTATTTACACTGTTAAAGAGTTGAATTTTCATGCTAAACATGGCCAAAATTTCAAAAACCATGTTGGACATATGACGTATTTTTGTGCCAAATACACTCCTTCAGGATTTGAAAAATTTTTCGGAAAGTTTTTTTTCCCCGAATATGGCCCTGTATGAAGTCATAAAGGGTGGAATTCCTTGTATGGACACTTTTCCCGGATGAGCGCATGCGCACATCAACCAAAGCGAGGCAGCGAATATCAAAGCGAAACGATTTACATCGGCAGCGCTGTCATTTTGTTTTTAGAGCACAAAATCAACAATGTCACTAAAGAAGTGTGTGTTTGGTTGTGAGGGAAAGATAACCTTGTTCAGCTTCCCAAATAACCCAGCGTTAATGAAACAGTGGATGCAGTTTGTTTTTCCGGAGCAGCAATGGAGTTCTGCAAGTCTGTTTGTTTGTTCCCGCTCACGAGTCAAAACCGCAGGCGGTGAGTGAAACTGCATCAAATGTCTGCGTTTTGTTGGCAATCGGCGCATAAGTGCATATCATGTAAACAACAGGAACGTATAGTGAATCGAAAGTTATCCAGGGATAATGCCATGATGTATTGTGTGTGTGTGTGTGTGTGTGTGTGTGTGCATGTGTGTGTGTGCGTGTGTGAGAGACTCTTTAGCTCCACCCACTGCACGCCTGCACAAGCTCGGAAAGAATCGGTACAGCGTATCGGTCTTTTATAAATATGATAAAATTAAAGACTCTTCAGAGATACGAATGATGCAATACTACTCTATAGGTACTCAAGATTAACATCAGATTGCAAATTACATAGAAGATCTAAAGAAATCTTACCTCTGTTGGAATCACTCCTGGTATGCGAATATCAAGTGAAAAATTGTATGGATTGGACAGGACAAAAGGCTGCCTGGTCCTCGAGCAGTCATTGGGGTCTAACCAGGCATTTTCCTGAAACCTATCAAAAAAAATGTGAATGTGAATGTGCATTGATATGTGTGTTGCTAGGGACCTGGATCAGCGGCAAAGGTTTAACAGACAGACGAATCATTGTAATTCAGGAATAAGATTGCGTGGGTGTTTAAATCGAGATTGCAATCTTTTATCGATTAATCGTGCAGCTCTAATAGTATAACATTTTTGATATCATTAAAATGTATTTATAAATAATAACAATATTGTGATATACAGTATACTTAAGAAATAAAATGACTCATATCGTGATATAAGTCTGTGGCCATATCGCCCACCCCTAATTCTATTAAACACAGAGATAGTCATAGATCACTGTAACAAGTACACATTCATTTAAAGTGTGACCAAGAAGGAAGTAGCGATAGACTTGTATAGCGATAGATATCTTCTGCATTGCGACAGCTTGCAGTCGACGTTGGAGGGGGCAGGGTTTAAGTGCACTAATGGTGTTTTTCCACTACATGGTACAGCTTGGTACGGCTCGCCTCGGTTTACTTTTCCACTGCGTGGTACGACTCGGCACAGCGCGGCTCGACTCGGCTTGCTTTTCCACTACAGTAGTACCGCTTCAAGTGGGTGGGATTATGTTGTAGTTGCGCCGCCTCTACTGCCGCGACATCATCATAAACGCGACACAAAAACAAACGCGTGAAACAGGAACAATGGAGCCTATCGAAGGAATGGTGTTCTTGATTCTCGGCACGTGGATGAAAATGTTTTTTGGTTTTTAACAAGTTTTCCTTTCAAGCAAGTTGTGCGACCGATACTGCCTTGGTGGTTACTGCTAGCGGGTTTGGTGTCGCAAATCCAATGACGCTAGTAGTGACGATTCTCTCTGACCAATCAGTGAGCTGTAGTGTTTACACGTCACACTTTAGTATCGGTATGGCACGCTTGGAACCCAAACCAAGGTGGTACTGTTTAAGCGAGCAGTACCATGCAGTGGAAAAGTGCCAATACAAGCCCTACTGAGCCGTACCATGCAGTGGAAAAGCACCATAAATGATTGGAGAAGTCCTACACAAGTCACCGATTTTAACGAAACATTACAGGGTCAAAACATGAAAAATTAAATTGATGGATGGAATGTTCACATTAAGATCTATAACATGTATTTCGAAATTCTATTTGTTTTTCATTTCATGCTGACTTAAAGGAAATTAATTGTCTCACCTCTTGAACCTGTACATGGGGTTTTGGATACTGCGGCTATGGCACTGAAAGATGAGCGCAAACACGAATATGCCGCACCCCAGCATGCCCATCTCTGGAAGAACGATCAACAATAGAACCGAAAGTAAGCCGATGCGTTTTCCGCGTCAATCCTGCCCTACCGCCATAAGCAACGGCAACACTCAGCGACTGCGGGCTGCCCCGGTTCTCCTACTCCTCTGATTCTCTCTTTCTGCTCTCCTCACTTGCTCAATCTCTTCAAAAAAGTGCCATAAAAACAGTCCACGTCTCAGTCGCCTCCACTCTAAATAAAACAAGGGCTGTCCAGATATAGTATGACACCACCAAAGGAGATGAAAAAGAAGAGAGGAAAGGCTGGTCCTCAGGCTGGGCAGAGCATATCACGAATGCAACATCAGGCTTCTGTCACGACCTGCAAAAACAGCAATCAAAAAATAAGAGAACAGATATTAAAATAGTGACTTTGAAAATATATACCGCAGCACTTTCAGAATAATCAGTAAGATCGATTTTTACATCCCCTACTAACATTCATGAAATATACATGCACAGAGTCTGTCTCTGAAGAGAGACAGCGGGAATGGGTGGAGAGAGGGGAGGTGAGAGAGCACACAATAATCTAATCAAAGAGGATTCCCATAACAATACTCTCGGCTCGCTCCCTAGGAGACACAGGAAGTGAAGGGGCCTCAGCAGTGCATAGTGACTGGAGATGTCACTTTAGTGGGGCTGCACTTTACTGAATATCTCTGCTGCAAGTTCTCAGTTTGATTAAGAAGTACTCAGAGGTATTCTCTGCGAGATGTCAATGACCAGGGCTGAGCCACTGGGAATTACGGGAGTGCATTTTCAACATGTCGTGTGTTTATCCTGAGAGCACCATCACAATATGTCAACATTCAGTGTCAAAGGGATGCCAAAACAGACGCTGCCACGCTAATCGTGACTGATATCATTTTTGTAATGGCAGATGTCTCATGATGATGAGGAGAAGCCTAACCAAAGAAAGATAAATAAAGCAAACAGCAGAAAAAAAACTACCAGACGGGGAAGAACTGGACGGCTTTCAGAAATGGGCTTACAGTCTTTCAATGTAAGCTGAACTAATCGCTGAAATAATCCTCTTGACACACGCTGTTGGAAATTAACATATTAACAAGGAGCTGCTTGGTCTTTCTGGGGCATATGATAATAATAATAATATGTACACCTAAATAGAAAATCAAATTCAGATTCCTTCCCTTGGATATTCTGAGGAATAAATTGACATTTTGACAAATGTCAAAATTTTCAAATAATAAACCTCTGTACGAGTCATTAAATTAATGTACATCAAGTAAATTATATAGCATTTTATCTATTCTCTTTGGTGACATGCTAAATTAATTGAATACTTTTGCCCTTTTTCACATCACTGTATATATATTGAATACCTGAAAATAGAATTTCCTTTTTGAAACAGAAACAATAAAGTACAAAAGGCTGTGCTATATCGTGAATATAGTTGCAGCTGAAGTGTGGTCCAATACTTCAGAAATTTTGCAAAAGTTAGTCTGTTCCAACATGTTTGAAAATTGGGAGGATTTAGGAGGATATTTTATTTTCTTTCATTATTGAATTTTGAAGTTTGATTGATTATTGTAAATCTTACTTTAGGCATCTATTTTCCAAAGAAAGCTCATTAGCCTCCACACAGACTGTTCACACACTCAGTGTTTAGGATTGACGACTGAATTGCTGTAACCTTTAAACAGTCCCATACACACAGCACCTTGCATATAGTATTCATGTCGGGACAGTATGAACGAGTAACCGATGCCAATCCCTTTCTTGCTGCTTGTATCACCTGACCAAAGTAAATATCAAGGATGGAGATATCCATAACACTAGACACAAGAGTCCAATTAAGATACAAGTTAATTCACCAAATCTTAAGTCATCGACAGCAGCTTTTTGTATTTATACTTGCATCAATTTATACTTGTGTGTCAGATCTACACACAACACTGACCATCACTGTATGCTCTGTGTAGCTACAGCATATAAATTACACGATTCTAGATAAATTAAGGACTTTTTTTAATGTATTTTATTGATTTACAAAAACCTGAACATTAGGTTACTAAAAATAACTGGGCTTCTGACAAAATGTTCTGTGCAAAAAAAAAAAACAATACACAACAAGTAGGAAGTATATGAATCAATATGGAGATATGTATGGAAATTAAAAATATAAAAGTTTACATAAAACATTTAGCTTACACCATAAGGTAGGATGCCCGACATACTTGAAGAAAAAGATAACTGATTACTAGACCTCACTTGTTACTGGAAAAGCTTTGAAAACGTTTTTTTTTAATTGAAAAAACTGAAACATTACTGATATGCCAATTTTATTACACGTATTCATCTGAATACATTCATTAACAAATAACGAACTGGTTGAATGAATGATTCAATGACTCAGGTCCAATTCCAATTCACACAATCATACTCTCTCCATCATGTTGTTCATTATAATACTAAAAAGAGTAACTGGAACCACCTTGAGGCACTCCTAGCTTCTGTCTTGTAAGTCAGAGAAG
Organism: Paracanthobrama guichenoti; assembly: GCA_018749465.1. Taxonomy (NCBI): domain Eukaryota; kingdom Metazoa; phylum Chordata; class Actinopteri; order Cypriniformes; family Gobionidae; genus Paracanthobrama; species Paracanthobrama guichenoti. Next base: position 985,006 of record CM031952.1, on the reverse strand, counting down.
GGTATTACCTACCCTACCTATAAAAAGTTAGTTTGATAAGTTGTCAATAAAAGTAGGCATCTGGCTGTGTCTTCTAAAACCTTCTAAAGTTAATGGAATTTTTTTTTACAAAATGTACTTCCAAGTTGTATCAAATGCATTCTCTAAATCAAAGAAAACAGCAATCGCATGATCCTATATCCTTTGAGCATCCACATAGAGCATCACTTATAAGAGGATTGGACTCCATTATCCATAGAAGGCATTCATTAACCATTCTCTTCAAGGTTTTACATAAACACTCTGTCAAGGAAGGCTATGAGACACAAATGGTCCATTGAACCTTCCCTGCTTTTGGAATATGAATGATTTCCATTGCTTTCCAAGAAATTCTTTAAAGCAAGTACAAGACAGTATGAAGTAAATTCTTTAAAAACTGATTGTGGATGTTGTCCAACAGCTATATCATGTGATCTGTTTGGCTATGATAAAAATGTTGGTTATACGATTATATGAAACAAAGCCTGAATTGCTCAAAAAGCCCATTTGCAAACATAATAGCAATTTCTTGTTTTTGGTTAATATTTCATTTAATACATCATATATTTAATTCGCTGAATTTGAGAGCCCATCATACCGCAAGTCTTTGATGAAATGATAGTCTCATTAATTACTCTGTGCTTTTTTATTTTTATTTAACGAAGTTCCTAGTTGTTCTGAAGAAAGACCTTTCTGCCTTTTCTGCTCTTTTTTCCAGTTGTCTTTGAACTATGCCAAATGGAATTTAGTGGTATTTGTAGGATAGTGTAATTTTATATGGACTGTAAATTCTAAATATCTCTCATAAGTTAATACAGGACTGAAAAAGATATTAGTTTGCTTTTTTAGGCCCTTCTCCTCTTTCTTTAAGAATTAGAATAAGTAGAAAATAGTCACTTGCACTCAAACTCTTCATTAAGCTACTATACATTATTTAAGCCTATTTTATTTAAGCTACTCATGAACTGTATCAGTTCTGTGAGAAAAGAGAAAAAGGTCAGCATAAAAATACATTAGCATATTGCATTTCAGCCGTCACAGATTGACCCCATCTTCCATTTTATAATATCAAAACAGAAGCTGTAAATCGGAAAGCGCATACTCTATTGTGCGTTAGGTATGAATCATCTCACACGCGCAAGTCTGCACGTCATCCAGCACCTGTTATGAAATGTAAAACTTACAGCCTGCAATCTCAAATAACACAAAACAATGCCCCTGTAATCCAGGGAAACATCTACTTTTCAGCATCCCATGATTCTTTTTACTTTCAGAGAAATCTGTCCCAATTTCCCAAATAGCCATCATTTTTTGATGAGGATGGATCATGGATGGTGGGAAACAAGTACCACTCTGAGAAACAAACAGCCATCTATTGATCCCTTGCACCTTCTCAAACATACACACCATTGATCATCCTGCAAATATCAATCTGCCACATGGCACAGTCCCTCAGAAGTCACAGTAAATTATCACTGACGCAATGAATCTACTCAAACAACCGCACTATATAGAGCTGCTCTTGTCACGAAGCATTCTCTCTGCCAACACTTGCATTAAACGCACTGTCACAGAGGGAACAACAGAGTCCATGAGATGGAGAAAAGACAAAAATTCATAACAGACTGCCTACCTCACTTGCTCGTCACATTAAGATCTGAATCACGACAGAAAATGAGAGAGAACTCGAGAAAAGGGATGCTTCAGTGCAGCCTGACTCATTGAGAGAGAGAGAGAGAGAGAGAGAGAGAGAGAGAGAGAGAGAGAGAGAGAGAGGGAGAGAGAGGGAGAGAGAGACAGTCTAGCATGCTGGTTGACATCATCATCATCATCACACCCAAGACCTGAGAAGGTAACTATGGTAACCGCTGCACACCCACAGGCATTCACCATCAGTTACCATAGTTACCGTCCCCATGAGTCTCTCTCTCCACATTGATCCATCAGTGTTTAAGCAGCTGTTATCTCTCATACACACTGTGAAAACATAGGGGCTATGCCCATGCAGTAAGCATTGGAGACTAACAACTGTAAGAAACCACAAATTGCTGATTTATAATGTTTGATTAAATGAGTAAAAATTCATACATGCACAAATATATAAATAGTATAATGTTGGGAGAATGACTCTGATTACATCACTGACGATGCCTCATTGGAGTGGGTGGTTGCGAGCTCTTTTGACGCAGTATCCGTAGCCATGGTAACAGCAGCTCTGGTGGAGCTTTTTTCAGAATTCATGGGTAATGTAGTTCTTCACTGGGAATTTGGTTATTGCCTCTATTTTAATAAAGTTAAAATCACTGACTTATGGCATAAGCATTAATCATCACTTAGGACTACTTTCTTAGCTCAAGGTAGATCTTTGTGGAAAGGTATGCAATACAATTTAATTTGCAAGTGCTTTATTTTAAAGTGGCATACAGCCATGTATTTAAATTCAGAGCAATCCAGAATTACAGGCTTGTATTAGTTTGTTGTATATTGTAGTGTAATTTCTCTTAAAATCCCAGATATATTCTATAGTGCCATTTGATTCATTTCATTACTGTCTCTTCGCTGTACAACATCTAATAAGGTAAGAACAGTGTTGGGAAGGTTACTTTGGAAATGTAACAATAGGTTACAGATTACAAGTTACTTTTAGATTAAAGTAATTTCAGTTACTTAATGTAACTGATTACATTTGATTACTTTTCTAAATTTCTAACAAATTTTCTCAACTGTTAATAATTTTTCAAACATTTAAACCAGGCAGGGTTAACCTCTAAAAAAACAGATAGTCATATTTAAATATATTTAAGAGAAAACACACAATTCTAGATCATTATACTGTAATTAAAAACAAACTACACACACACACACACACACACACACAAAGTACAAATCTGCATAATATTCTTTTTACCACTACGTGTGTGTGAAGGGAAAACATTATACCATATAAGGCCTAATATTGATTTCTCTCTAAAAGAAGCAAGAATAGATTCTAGTTTCATACTCACTGGCAGACCAAACAGACCCATACATGGTATTGTATTGTATGTTATATTCCACCTAAAATATTGTTTAGACTCAATGACCAATCGTTGTGTTAGTAGTTAAATAGCTCTATTTTGCAAGTCAAAACGGGACAAACTAATAGAGAGATTAGTCCACTAGGTGGCACTTAAGGTTAACATTCATCATAGGAGATGCTTCCTCAGGTTTGACATTAAACCTTCTATGTCGATAGCATTTTAATAGTTGGCAAACATATTTTGCACTGAACTGTTATATTTGCACCCTTTTCTAATTTCTGAATTAAATTATTATTTTATTTAATTTCTAGTACTGGAACACATTTTTATCACTCGCCATGGTGGAAACTCTCAGACAGGTTGTAGCCTAAAGCTTTCAGTGGCTTTAATTGGTGGATGCGGTGCTCTGCGAATTCAAACAGAGAACTAATCAAAAGCATCAGAATTGCATCACTTTACTAAACGTCCTTTAAATGGCAGGAGGCATCGTGCACATCAAAAACAGGCAAAGCAACAAATTAATATTATTCAGATGTAACCCCCTTTGTAATCGTTGACATCTTCATAAGTAACTAATTTAATTACACATTTTTTCTCAGTAACTGTAATGGATTATAGTTACTTTTTTTGTAATTAAATTACATAACTCTATAACATGTAACTAGTTACTCCTCAACAATGGGTAAGAGAAATCTAAAAACATGTAACCAATGAAATGTTTGATGTTCATCTTCGTTGTCTAAAAATTTGGTCACACTAGATCAGTGTCCAATTCTCTAACTATTAACTAACTATTAACCACATCTTTTGCCTTAATAAACTCCTAATTACTGTTTATTAAGTTAAATTTAGATATTGGGTAGGATTGAGGGACATAGAATATGGTCATGCAGAATAAGGCACTAATATGTGATTTATAAGTACTAATAAACAGACAATATCATAGTAATATGCATGCTACTAAGCAACTAGTTGATAGTGAGAAAAGGACCCTAAACGAAAAGTGTTTCAACATCACAGGATGAGACAGACACTTTAAACTGTGAGAGATCAGAGATTAGGTGAGAGACGTGACTTAGAGGGTGTTGCAAGGCTTTCTCTGCAGTCAAAGTTTCAGTAGCAGCATTAAAGTGCCCCTATTGTGCTTTTTCAGATATAACCTGATATATGTAGTAATTAATATAGATGTTTGTAAATGTAAAAGGTCTGCAAAATTTTAAAGACCAAAGTGCAATAAACTGAGTTCTTGTCTCCTAAAAAAGAAAATTAAAAAAACTCTAAACTGCCTGAAACGAGTCGACAGCAATTCTGGTCTTACTTCCTGTTACAAACCTACACTCAAAAATTCTAGCTGTTTGCTCAGTTTATTTAAAGGGATAGTTCAAGTTTTATCCCATAATTTACTCACCCTCAAGCCATCCTAGGTGTACATGACATTCTTCTTTCAGACATATAAAATTGGACTAATATTAAAAAATGTCCTGGCTAATCCAAGCTTTATAATGGCAGTGAATGGCAGCCCAAAATTTGAAGCCCAAAAGTGCATCCATCCATTATAAAAATGCTCCACAAGGCTCCGGGGGTTTATAAAGGCCTTCTGAAGCGAATCGATGAGTTTGTGTAAGAAAAATATCAATATATAAAACTTAAGTAAAATATCTAGCTTCTGGTGGATGCCTCTTGCAGTTTTTCATAAGTTGAATACGGAAGGCGGTTCTTCCGTATCATAATAAAGTAATTAATTTGTTGACTAGATGCTGCATTAGCAGGGAAAGAACAGCAGTATGTACTTTGTCGTCGAGGCTGAGAGGACCGCTAACATTAGCAGTAACGTAAGCCATTAAAACGATGTAACAACTAGTGACGTGAGAAAGCTAACTGTATCGCCATGCAGCTGACAGAAATGTAAACAAATCAGAAACGCTTTAGATTTCAATACACATTTTGTTATTTTAATTAGTTAATCATCAAGTGTTATAAAACCTTGGCTGTTTGGATTTATACAAAATGGTAACAGTTTACAATAAAATTCCATTTGTAACATTAAGGTTAATAAATGCTGTAGCTATATTGTATACATTTTTAAATTGAGTTTTATTTTTATTTTGATCTGTTAAACTGTTAAATGATCAAGGTACAATTGTATTGCTCAAATATTAATACATGCTGTAAAATGTCTATTGCATAATGCATATCGTTCATGTAAGCTAGCTAATACATCCATGCTAACAAATGGGACTTGCAAAGTGTTACCTATAAAATGTACATGTTTTTAGGTTATAGCTAAAGAAACATTTATTTATAATATTTTAATGTTTAAATTGTTTTCAGTACAATTAGTTCTGTTAGAACTTCTCATTTTAATAAAGTCATATTTGCATATGTATTTCATTTAGCACATTTTAACATTTTACACTACTTAGCAAGTGTTGCACATCATTTACACAATCTACATAGTCATCAATTCTACCGCAATCAAACGATCATGTATGGGTGTGCACGACAGCTACTCACAACCTAAGCAAAAGCTCACCACTTCACCACAATGATAACCAAAAAATCATAATTATATTCTACAAAGTCTTCTTGTTTCTGTAGATATGCCTAACTCACCAAAAAATAACAAAATACACTTGCTACCCTCCAAACTGTCTTAATTTTGCTTATCTTGTGCTGGTCAATGTTGGACTAACTCACACTGACAGCATCATGCAAAGATAAAGGTTTTCAGTTATGGATGCCACTATTAAAGGTGTCATGAACTGGCTTTTTTATTATTTTACACTGTCGTCTGAGGTCAACTTATTACATTCGTATGGTTTTTACATTTAACATGGTTTAACAACATAATGAATAAGTAATAGACTATTTTCTACCCTGGTTTTGAGGCTCTCTCCTGCACGCTTGGCTTTTATGGGTGTGCCGCACTGGAGACTTGGAAGTAAACGCCCATGGCTATGATTGGTTAACATTTTTGCATAATAATGAGTTTTGGCTCCCCCGTCAGTACATGTGGGAATTGTTTTGAAAACTTCCAATGTGGATACACGGCAACCGGAACGATTCGTCCACAGGGCTCGCAAAATCAAACAAACAAAAACTCTCTCATCCACCCGCAATTAATATGAATGTCATTTTTTTTATTACTTGGCCCGCCCGATTGGTGCATATATCCGCAAACCGTGCATCACTTACACACACACACACGTTTGTTTTTGTGAATTGTGGGGGCATTCCATAGGCGTAATGGTTTTTATAGCATATTTTCTATCCCTCTACCCCTAAACCTACCCATCACAGGAAACTGCACATTTTTACTTTCTCCCCAAAAAACTCATTCTGTATGATTTATAAGCCTTTTGAAAAATGGGGACATGGGTAATGTCCTCATAAGTCACCCTCTCCTTGTAATACCTATGTCATTATACACATTTGTATCCTGAAATGTCACAAACACACACACACACACACACAGCATGAAAACTGCATGAATGAACAACTGATCAGCAAAACTTCACTGCAGACAAATCAGCATGTTCAAAACATCCTCAACATAATAAGTGGAACAACGCAACACTATCAAGTTTTACTCACATAAGTGTGTTGCACCATTCTTGTCGGATCCAATACAGATGGCACAGCATTGTGTTTTAATCTCAATATGTCTGCAAATCCAGTCTCGACCTGTATCTTTTTTTACAAACTATTCCGTAGTAAAATGAAGCGAACAAACGTGCAATGTCTTCCCCACGTGAGCTGGATCTTCATTAAAAATAAAGTTCAACCACTCATTCCTAATATTAGAATCCGAAGGAAGCTTATGCAGCGACTGTTCTTCCACAACCAGGCACAGCGCAATATCTTACTCTCTTCGGCGTGTTTATTGCTCGGTAGCGCGATCCGTTTAGCTCTACGAGTCGGTTTATTAAAAAGTATGACTAAATTTGTATATTTATTTAGGATTGCCTTGTTAAGCACCACAATCAAAATTCAGGAAATTACTGCTAACATTTATTCACTATAATATGTAGTCTGAATAAGTAAATTAATATACACTGCCGTTCAAAAGTTTTTGATCTGTAAGATTTTTTTATGCTTTTAGAAGAAGTCTCATGATCACGAAGGCTGCATTTATTTTATTAAAAATACCCAAAAAGCAGTAATATGAAATATTAAAATATTTGTATGTTTTCTATTTGAAAATATTTTAATATGTAATTTATTCCAGTGATCAAAACTGAATTTTCAGCATCATTACTCCAGTCTTCAGTGTCACATGATTCTTCAGAAATCATTCTAATATGAGGATCAAGAAACATTTATGATTATTATCAATGTTGAAAACATTTTTCAGGATTTTTTGAGGAATAGAAAAGCATTTATTTTAAATAGAATCTTTTGTAGCATTATAAATGTCTTTACTGTCAAATCAATTTAATGCATCCTTGCTGCTTTAAGTTCTTTCCCAAAAAAAAAAAAACATTCTTACTGACCCAAAACTTTTGAACCTTAGCACAATGTTGCAAAAGCTTTCTATTTCAGATAAATACTGTTCTTAACTTTCTATTCATCAAAGAATAAAAAAATGTTTTACACAACTGTTTTCAACACTGATAATAATCATAAATGTTTCTTGAGCAGCAAATCCTCATATTAGAATGATTTGTAAAGGATCATGTGACACTGAAGACTGGAGTGATGATGAGGAAAATTCAGCTTTGATCACAGGAAGAAATTACATTTTACAATATATTCACATAGAAAACAGTTATTTTATATTTTTCAATATTTCAATAAAATGAATTCAGCCATGGTGAGCATAAGAGACTTCCAAAAACATTAAAAAATCTTACCGATCAAAAACTTTTGAATTGCAATATGTAATTATATATATATATATATTATAATTATAAAGTACTACTATAACATAAAGCAATGTTTATTTTACTCTAATTTATTTATTTTTTATATCTCACACATTGTGGATCTGCACTCAAAATATATAGGCCTAGTGTTTTGCAAAGGACATTTTCTATATAATTTAATTTATTTCAATAATAAAAACACATATTTACAAGAAATGTGGAAGCAAAATGGCTAACAGGGCTTGAAATGTACTTTTTTTTTTTTTTTTACTTGACAGCGCTGGTGTTCCCAACTTCAAAAAGTTAAAAGCACCAGCAAAGATTTTAGGAGCACCCACTGAAAATTAAGAAGCTTCACAACTACAGTTTTATATATATATATATATATATATATATATATATATATATATATATATATATATATATATATATATATATATATATATATTAGAAGACTTCTTTTATTTTAAAACAACACCACGTTTTGTAGAGAAATAAAATGGTAGTAGTGATGCGTCGATCATGATTTTTCATGGCGATTCCGATGTTTAACAAGCAAACTGTTTTCCAATTGTTCCAATGCTGGCTGCCGTATTTTTTTTATCTTTGTTTAAGTGAATTTATTTGTTGATTATTTGCTCTATAAGAGACCAAACTGGCCTTAGAAAACAACAACAACAACAACAACAACAAAAAAAACAGCTGTAGCCATTTGAAATTTGTTTTTGATTTAAATTAGATTGCATAATTTCAAGACTTAGAGCACATACAGAATGGTCTGACTTTAGCTTCGTGAAATTATGTTAAATTATTCGGATAATTCATTAGGTGAGAGCTCCATCAACTGAACTGAAGGTATGTTTACACAACAGCAATGTACTAAAAACTTCTATTTACAAGCACACCAGGATGACTGACATGAAATTATCCAGCCATAATAGCTTGTTCCACAGGAGTATAAATATGAGTTAATTAATACAAAGATCAAATTCCCTTAAGCATTCATCACAATGAGTAAAACCAAGGAATATAGTTCTGATGTGCAGCAAAAAGATTGTTGAGCTTCACAAAACAGAAAGTAGCGAGACCACTGAAAATTCCCGTTTCCACAATCAGGGCAATAATTAAGAAGTTGCAATCAACAGGAAATGTTACGAATCTGCCTGGAAGAGGACATGTGCCTATATTGTCTTAATGTGTGTGTGTTTTTGGGTCAGAAAGGTTCTATGGTCAGAAAAGAGCTTTTTAGCAGCAAACCCACCAGATGGGTTTGGTGCACACTGGGATAAAAAAGTACCCCATGCTTAAATATCCTGTTGCTCTTTAATGTTGTGGGCCTATTTTTCTGCCGGATCCTGACCTCTTAAATGCAATAACAATAAATACAACAAACAGTAATCCAAACCATAATAAATGACCCCCTAACACATTATAGATGATAAAAGGCACGAAAAATATAAAAGTTTTAGGCAATTTTTAACGTCAACGAGGACGATGTAAAAACCAATGTTTTTTTTTTTTGTGTGTGTGTGTGTGTTGTTGTTGTTGTTGTTGTTGTTGTTGTTGTTGTTGTTGCAGTCAGTATAAAATCCGAAAGTATGTTGTAAATGGCTAGGTTGCTTTGCTAACCGATGACGTCGTGTGAAGTTCTGTGAAGTTCACAGAGACGGTTCAAAAACTGAGAAAACACTCATATGATAAACACTCATATGATAAACGACGGCTTATATAAGACTTATAAGAGAACACGAGATATTTATATACTCTTTTCAAAGACATGGCTGTTATTTACCTTTATTTGCTGTTCTTGTTTTGTCACGTTCAGTGTTCAGTCAGACCAGTGTAATCGATAAATGAGCTCACGAGTGAGAAAACCACGTGATTTTGTATGGAGTATATGTATTTTGTATTTTTTTATTTTTTATTTTTATTATTCAGCTTTCACAAAAATTACATTTTACGTCGCAGAAGGTAAAACATTAAATTCTACAAACACTTTTTTTCAGCATGAGAGATGTTTTAATAGCTACATTTCTCATTTGTAGAAATTTAATTTAATTAGATATTTTAATATCTTTACAGAAAAACCTAAATGAGGGTGTATGAAACTTCCCAAGAAGAATTATTCATTTTAATGTGCTATCAATTATATTGGAGTCAGTTTTACAGTCCAAGAAGAGGATAGCCTCATCTATTTTGATTACTGAATGTATTGAAAAACAGCATAGATACCTGCTTCCAAAAGCCTTCTAAATTGGAGAGTGACACTATAGGCTACAATAAAACGAAAGAATAAGTTATACATTTAAAAAGTCAAACTTCAAATAGAAAAAAAATGACAAAGAGACACGTTTAAATGTAAACAAATAAAAAAAGTTAAGTGAAAAGTAAATTGATTGTTTAAACAATCAGTGATCTTAACATGCTCTTTCGTCGCCACCTACTGGCGTGAATATGTAAGCTCAGTGAACAAATAAATTAATCTTTTGGTGGACTCGATTCACTGGGATGAATCAGAGGGCTCATTTGAGAAGCCAAACGCCTCCCCTTGACGCTGCAGTCAGAAAAAATAATGTGCTGTCAATATGATTCACTCTCGAGTGCTTAGTTGCAAATAAATTGGATGCAATTTAAATTCGGTTGCTTGTATTGGAAAACAAATATGATGAACAAGCCAAAGTACCGGTTATTTAATTCCTCCTATTTCAGTTTAAAGTCACAAATAAATAAAAATGGACAGTTCTTTTTTTTTATGGAATACTCCAGTACATTATTTATTATAAATGATTTATCCATGCACTTTATTATTATAATTAATCTGCCCTCATAATCTTTCATCAAAATAACTTCTCCTCCCTCTTGCATCTTTTCTCTTCTCTGATGACGTGAGGACCGGACAACCTGTTGCACCAATTGCAAACCCCAATCATCCAATCAATAGAGTGCAACAGTGCCCGCCCACTTTTTCATCCACATTGGTTTTGGAAGTATTTTTCCATTCATTTCTTCCATTTGGATTTCTAAAATAAATAAATAAATAAATAAAAAACTCTGTTAAAGAGTTATAAAGCCAGCAGCGACTAGGTGAATCAAAACACTACAAACTTTGTTTTGAAGCAAAGGGTAGAGGGAGCCTGGTGGAGCCAAGGGTGGGAGCAACCAAGGTGACCCCGACAGGTTAACCAGTCGAGGTGGAGCGAAGGGATCAGAGGCCGGAGGTGGAGATGAGGGATTCTCTTGCTTAGGCGCAGCTGGAGGGTGCACGACCCTGAGGCCTGACCACATCGTGAGGCGTTACAGGGGAAGGCAAAGGGCTGCGGAGATAATGAACTAAATTATAAGCAGAAACTTTCTATAGTGTCCATAGAAACTAATGATTGGTGGGAAAAGGTGACAAAGGAGAACATGTGACTGAGAAAAACAAATTAAAAGTCCCTGAAAATGAAACTAACTGAAGAGAACCGTGACAACTGTGTACTTAATGGCTTTAGTGAAAGAACTACAGTCCCATGAAGCATAAAAGTACTCATTTAAAAATATTGATTATATAAAAACAATATATTTTAAATTTATTGCAAATTTGTAAGCATTTCAGAGTGCGAGGAGACTGACTCATTACGTTCGCAGTGCTTCATGGGAGTGGGTGGAGCTATTTTTGCACAGTTTTGCTTGTTTTGACAAAGATTTGTGTCCTTTTCTGTACAGCATTATGGGTAATGTAGATTTTTGCCACGAATTCTACTGTTAAAGATGATCATTTTAAAAATAATTTTAAATAATGTGGACTGACGGCTTCAACAGAAGCCTGTCCCTTCGATTAAAAACCTTAGCTTACAGTAAGGCTATCTATAAAGGTTTATAAGTTATCATTTAAAATCAATTTCCCTATGGAGAAAATTAATGTTTTTACTTCCGAAACCCAACTGTTGCTCTCTATTCCCTAACGCGTGTGTGCATGGAGATAGAGAGCCAATGAAACTGAACAACATTGCTGGCACAGGAGGCCTAGGCGATGCCACGACGACAAGGCATAGCCAGAGTGCCTGAGGACTGAGGCGATGCCGGTGTGACTGAGGTGTACCCAAAGAGAAGGAAAAACCTGCAATAGCCATAGTAGTGGAGAGACAGAGCACAGTGGATGGCTCACAAGTCCATGGCAGAAGAAGAGTGATGACTGACCAAGGGGGAGCCGAAGGTCTCTAGTGGAGCCGAAGCTGGGAGGAGCCAAGGCGAAGACGACAGGTCGACGGGCAGAGATGGAGCGAAGGGATCAGAGGCCGGTGGTGATTCCAACTCTGGGTCTGGCTGAGCTCTGGACTCGGGGAAGATGCTCTCCAGACACCTAATGACGGCCTTCCTCCAGTCAAGTCCAGAGGTGTCTGGGAGGTCTGTGGGATAGTGGTAGTTAGCCCCAATCCAGAACAAGGACTTCCAGGTCTTGTCGTTGAAGGGGATGGTGATGGCCAAACAGCAAAACCCTTCAGCATAGTCCAAAAAGTTGTGGCTCGTTTGAGCCACCGCAACAAACTTGACTGCATAAACACTTTGGGGTCCAGTTATCTGTAACACATGTGCAGGCAGACAGATGAGAAGACACAGATGAATAAAGTTCCAACACAAAGTTTACTATTAATAATCCAAACAGGTACTGCCCAACAGGCAGTAGTTTTCACACGCATAACGATCAACGTAACCGGAAAAACTCAAAGGGAACACACATGAACTTATATACCCTACCAAAGATAGTGAGATGAACACAGCTGAACAAAACTAACGAATCAGAGTAACCATAGAAACTAAAGAGTTGTGGGAATCTGTAACCACGGCAACGCGACTCCGCCAAGTGGCGCGTTAGAGGAAATTACTCCGAGCAGCAACAATCACGTGATCTCTGTCTCAGAGGATGAAGTTCGGAGAGCACTCAAGCGTGTGGACGTCAGGAAAGCTGCCGGGCCGGATGGTATTTCAGGTCGTGTTCTGTGGTCCTGTGCTGATCAGCTCGCCGGGTTGTTTACATCTATCTTTAATGAGTCCCTCGCTACATCTGTGGTCCCCACCTCCTTCAAAAATTCCACCATCATCCCTGTCCCTAAGAACAGTAAACCCTCTTGCCTAAATGACTATCGTCCAGTGGCTCTCACGTCTATAGTCATGAAGGTCTTTGAGAGACTCATTAAAAACACCATTTGCACCTTCATTCCTGGCACTTTGGACCCTCTTCAGTTTGCCTATCGTCCCAATAGATCAACTGAAGATGCCATCTCTCATGTCCTCCACTCCTCCCTCACTCACATCGACAGCAAAAGTGGGAACTACGTAAGACTGCTATTTATTGACTATAGCTCAGCCTTTAACACCATAGTTCCCACCAAGCTAACCTCCAAACTCCTGGATCTCGGCCTGAATCCTTCTCTGCCACTGGATTGAGGACTTCCTCACTGGCAGGCCTCAGGTGGTGAGAATAAGCCAGTCCACCTCCTCCTCCATCACCCTGAGTGTGGGAGCTCCACAGGGCTGTGTCCTGAGCCCCCTGCTCTACTCTCTCTACACGCATGACTGTTTGTCCACACACAGCTCCACCTCTATCATCAAATTTGCTGATGATACTGTTGTCCTGGGCCTCATTTCCAACAACAATGAGACGGCATACTTGGACGAGGTGGAGCATCTAACATCATGGTGCCAGGACAACTGTCTCTCTCTGAATGTTGGCAAGACCAAAGAAATGATTGTGGACTTCAGGAAGAGACAGCAACGGACATACTCCCCTCTCATGATCAGCGGGTCACCAGTAGAGAGAGTGAGCAGCTTCAAGTACCTGGGAGTAAACATCTCCGAGGACCTGACCTGGACTGCTCACATTCAGACACAATTGAAAAAAGCCAGGCAAAGACTGTACCACCTGCGCCAGCTGAGGAAATTCAGGGTTTCTCCAGCTATCCTGAAAACTTTCTATTTAGGGGCGATAGAAAGTGTTTTAACTCAGTGCATCACAGCGTGGTATGGGAACAGCACCAGTCATGACCGCAAAGCCCTGCAAAGAGTAGTGCGCGCTTATCCGAGCGCATCTCAGGGTCAGCTCTCTCCGTCTCTGCAGGACGTCTACACCAAACGCTGCAAAGGTAGAGCTACCAAGATCATCAAGGACTCTAATCACCCTGCAAACCCTCATTTCACGCTGCTGCCATCTGGTAGCGCTTCCCAAGCCTGATGGCCAAAACTGAGAGACTCAGGAGAAGCTTCTTCCCCAGGCCATCAGACTCCTGAACTTAACGTCACGTGACTTCACTTCAGGATAAACATCGATACACTGTCATTGCACTGCACTTTCTGTTCTCGTTGTTACTGTGTAACAACCTGTTATAAACCTGTTTGCACATTATACTCTTATACATTTGTTAACCACATATTTATAAGTCTACAGTTTACTCACTGCACAGTCTACTTCAATTATTTTATTCCACTTTATCCTTATTTGTTACCTTTTTTTTCTCTTGACTTGATTATTTATAATTCTACAGATATAGACATATATATATATATATATATATATATATATATATATATATATATATATATAGTACTTTTTTTATCCTATTTCTATTATAATTTCTTCCTTGTGTTTTTAACTGTGAATTTGCACTGTCCATGGAGCGGACCTGTTTACATTTCACTGCCGGTTGTATATTCTGTATATAACTGTGTATGTGACAAATAAAACTCTTGAATCTTGAATCTTGAATCTAAACAAAGGAAAACAGGAACTAATGAAATACAAACTAAGAACTCCCCCTCTATATTTGTTCATGCTCATGAAGTTGTTTCATTCTACATCACAAACAATATGGAAGAAAAAAGTCTGTTCCTTATCAAATGCAGTCCCTACTTAGTATGCGATTTTGGACTGAGATGGACACCTTTGATTGATATGGTTCAAATTTTGCTCATCTAAAACGAGCCTCCAGTTGTTAAGTCTGACGTCCAATTGCTCCATCAGTTGATCCCAGAGCATCCCAAATCCCAGAGTGATGCAGGGATTACATATTTGGTTAAACCCAGGAAGTTAGCATTTTAGCACTTCTGCATGGTTCCATCATCTTGAAGTCTATTATATATATATATATATTTTATTTTATTTTTTTTATGCATTTTTCAGAATATGGCTGAAATAAGGTATGAAATAAGGTATAAAATTGAATTCATGAGAGTTGTGTTCATTTGTGAAGACTATCGCGCTGAACAAAATGTGTAAGAATCACAAGCTTTTGTTTGTCACATAGCTTGTTTTCTACAATAATCCAAAAGCCAATAGAAAAATGGGCTTTTGTTGAGGAAACCAGGGTGATGCTAACTTGCGGGTTGGCCTACAAAAAAAACATCATCCCTTCAGCGCTCTATTAGGCTGCATCTGAAAAGAGTAGGCAAAAGTACCCGGATGGTCTACTTCTTCCGGCGAGATTCTGAAGTATGCAAACGATGGACAATTTACTATCCCATGAGGCCACAGGAGAGGACTTATGAATGGCAGTGAAGCAATGCAACTGGTCACATGATGTGGTAGGTCGCATGATAATGACAAGTGACAACATGGTGGATACAGTACATCCAGATTACATTCATTCTACACTACACATACTATATAGAACATTTTTTTTAGCGTCCTTGAAGTAATTACTTATATCAAAATAAGTACCTACTTAAGTATGTGATATTTTTTTTAAAAGATCCTCACTTTACAGCATTGTTTAACAACAAGTGCCTAACTTTTCATAATGCTTTAAGCTTTGCAGGTAAATCTCTCTAAGCATCTTGCCACAGTTCATTTTAGTCTGCCACATTTAAGTCTTTTCATGTAATGATGGACTCAATGATGGTTAGATGTTACTGTGTGCACTATATACACCGATCAGGCATAACATTATTCCTAATATTGTGTTGGCCCCATTTTTGCTGCCAAACCAGCCCTGACCCGTCGAGGCATGGAATTAACTAGACCCCTGAAGGTGTGCTGTGGTATCTGGCACCAAGATGTTAGCATCTATAAGTTGCGAGGTGGAGCCTCCATGGATCGGACTTGTGTGTTTAGTCATCCCACAGATGCTCGATTGGATTCAGATCTGGGGAATTTGGAGGCCAAGTCAACGCCTCAAACTCATTGTGCTCCTCAAACCATTCCTGAACCATTTCTGCTTTGTGATGCAGGGCGCATTATCCTGCTGAAAGAGGCCACAGCCTCCAGGGAATACCGTTTCCATGAAAGGGTGTACATGTTCTGCAACAATGCTTAGGTAGATGGTATGTGTCAAAGTAACATCCACATGGATGGCAGGACCTAAGGTCTCCCAGCAGAACATTGGCCAAAATGGGCACCCTGACTGGTCTACGGCTATGCAGCCCCATACGCAACAAACTGCGATGCACTGTATTCTGAAACCTTTCAAACAGAACCAGAATTAACTTCTTGAGCAATTTGAGCTACAGTAGCTTGGACCACACGGGCCAGCCTTCACTCCCCAAGTGCATCAATGAGCCTTGGCCGCCATAGCCCTGTCGCCGGTTCACCACTGTTCCTTGGAGCACTTTTGATAGATACTGACCACTGCAGACCGGGAACACCCCACAAGAGCTGCAGTTTTGGAGATGCTCTGACTCAGTCGTCTAGCCATCACAATTTGCACACTCGCTCAAATCCTTACGCTTGCCCACTTCTAACACATCAACTTTGAGGACAAAATGTTTACTTGCTGCCTAATATATCCCATCCACTAACAGGTGCCTTGATGAAGAGATCATCAGTGTTATTCACTTCACCATTATGGTCATAATGTTATGCCTGATCGGTGAAGCGTTTATTCTTTTAAAAAAGAATAAATATACAGCATATTTATAAAAGATAATTTCTAGCATCATCACACTTGATTCAATTGAATGATTATTATATTTTTATGTTTAACTAACATATTTAACTTATAAACATTATACAAGATCAGGTAAATTCAATACGGTTGTATCTCTTACCACGAACAAGCATAACGACAGAAATATAAAACATAAATATCATGGATTTGCATACATGAAAATATGAAAATGCATGAAAATATGAAAAAGCATAATAATAAGGTTAAATCATATCGTAATGCATACATTTTTTTGGCTTTTTTATAAGTTTAGGGGATGGAATAAAAGAGCTAAATTCAGCAAGAAAAATAGCAATGCATAAAGGAGACTTAAGTTATTTGCTTGTGAATGAAGAACTTTGCATATGATTATTAGCGTTTTGGTGTTTATTGTTTTTAATATTTTATAGTTTTAAGTTATTGGCTCCTGTGCGCGTCACTCTTTCTCTCTCTCTCTCTCTCTCTCTCTCTCTCTCTCTCTCTCTCTCTCTCTCTCTCTCTCTCTCTCTGTGTGTGTGTGTGTGTGTGTGTGTGTGTGTGTGTGTGTGTGTGAGAGAGAGAGAGAGAGAGAGAGAGAGAGAGAGAGAGAGAGAGAGAGAGAGAGAGAGACGTGTAGGCGCTGTTGTTCTGTTGAAATGGGGAGTGTGCGCTACGGCAGGGCACGTTTTCTTCTCATCTTCAAAAATATTAATGTGCGAAATGCGGTTTACACGGAAACGGTGGACTATATGCACCATAAGCATTCTTCTGATATTCTACAAAACGACAGATATCGGCAGAAATGAAGTGCATCAGAAAACTGGATTGACAGGGTAAGGACTCTTCTGCTGTTACCGCTTATCTAATGAGTATCGAAGTCTGATTAGCGTCTATACGTGTAGCCTATCTCCTTAGGCATTCATTTATGTTTATATAAACATAAATGTGTGTGTGTGTGTGTGTGTGTGTGTGTGTGTGTGTGTGTGTGTGTGTGTGTGTGTGTGTGTGTGTGTGTGTGTGTGTGTATACATTAAATAGATGTTTATCTATTTATTCATTTGAACCTCCTATCGTAAACTGCAGTTCATGTGCCCTACTGTTGTTTCGCCTCAAATAGAATTAAGATCGATTCACGTTGTCCTTTGTTTTTTTTAGTTGAAATAATAATTTTATTCTTACACCCCGTTGTGAAAAAGAAGTGCACTTAATTGTATTTAATGTGCACTTCAAATCTGAAAAGTTGTAAAAAAATAAAAATAAAAAAGCTGTAATTGCAGATAATGTAATATTAATGACAAGGCCACTTAACGGAGTACACTTTCATGATTATGTTTGTACACTTTTAAAAAGTACACTTGCAAGAATGGCACATTAAAAGTAGGCATACCATAAAGTACATTTAAATCATGTTTTAATAACATTACTTAAAAGTTTCTAAAGAAATGACATTAAAGTATATTTAGTTATAAATAAATGTTTGTCAGTACATTCGGCAGTACAGTTAACCTTATTTTAAAGACAATATAAATATATGTAATGTAGGCCTACTTAGTGGGTCAAAAAGCCTAAGTTCAACTAATTGTTTTTAATGTAAATTTAATATAATGCAGTTTGTGCTTCATTCAAAGCAGGGGTGTCCAATTCTGCTTTGTCAATTTCCTGCGCAGTTTAGCTCCAGTACATCTGCCTGGAAGCTTATAGTGATTCTGAAGACCTTGATTAGCTGGTTTGGGTCTGTTTATTTGGGGTTAAATCAACATTTTTCTTGAAGATGGCCCTTCAGGAGCAGGATTAGACACCCCTGATTTAAAGTATTGTTTCAGCTAAAAGTACTCTTTTTAAAAGTATGCTAAAGTGTACTTTTTCAGGCCCTACATAGCTACAAAATATCTGTAACTTTATTTTATTTTTTTATATTCCTGTTATTGACAAATGTAGCCTACCTATTCAAATCCTTGCTTAAGTAGATTAAGTATTATATAATGCCCAAACATAAGTATGTGTCAAAAGGAGTTACACATTTTTGGGGCCTTTTGAAATGATTTAATGCAATGATATGATGGTAAGTTTGAAAAGCAAGGTCAGTTTAGCTTATTCACTGAAGAACTTGCACTTGTTTTGTTCCAGGAAGTGAATTTTTTTTTGGCAAGTTCATACTTGCTGATTTGTATCGCTTTACGCACATTGCGCTGGGGAGATTTTAGTTTTCACAACAGATCATGAGATCACCAAACTTATGATAAGAACTTATGATACAGCACATTTCAAAATAGAGGCTACTTTGTTTGTGATTTGGCTCTGCGCGCGCGCGTGTGTGTGTGCGTGTGTGTGTGTGCGTGTGTGTGTGTGTACGTGAAAGAGTTGTCAGGTAAGTGAGAGGACAGCAGACAGCTTTTGCTAATCAGATGTGGTTTCCTTTTGTCTCATGCAGATTTGTTGCACATGATTTAAAAACAGAAGTGGAAAAAAAACCCACAGTAAATGTCAACTGCATCTGAAGTTGAGCCTCCTGTTGAGTTTCGATTTGATTTCATAAGATACAAATCTTTTGGCATGCGTGCAGAGACAGTTTGCTCATTTGCAAATTCCAAATGTCACAACCAAAATCATGCTTGCACTCCCTCACACAATATGATGACGAGTTCCAGAAGAATGTGTTGTTTCTGTCTAAAATCACGTTTCTGTTTAAAATATTTACAAATAAAAAAAATATAAGATGAAAATGAATATAAAAAATGTTTTCTTGAAATAAAATAAATCTTGAAATAAAATAAACATTAACTGAAATACTTATTTTCAGCAAGTTCAGCCAGTAGCCATGGCAACTTTTATCTTATTTGTTTACTTGGTTACATGGTTCCACTTTATATTAAGTTGCCCTGATACCTGTGAACTTACATGGTAACTAGATGTGTGCCTAGTATGTATAACCACAGTGTAAGTACACATTGGTTCATAGTATGTACAGCTCTAATATTTGTGTAACTACTCACATATAAAAACCCACTGAATGGCATGTGCAAGTAAAAATGTGTAACGGGACATTGGTCAACACTTTTGGTATTCACACAAGTTTTTCCACTTCCACACGCAGTCTTCAATACCAGTTTGGAATACACTGAAACATTATGGAAATCTTGATTCCTATGTGCATACAATGTATTTATGACTGGCAGGACTAATGTTGAATAGAACAAAAGTTTCAATTGTGATACCAGTGTACTTGTATGGTATTTTGATGTAGTAAGTGCAGCTTCAACCAACTTTAGTATTTCAACATGGTAAAAAAAAACTACCTTTCTTTTTGTATTTCTCAGGTCAGATGTGCATGAACCTTTCTCTTATGCTCAGAGCGATCTTATACTCATCTATGGCCGCAAACTTCTGTCTTGACATCCTGCAAACTCTAAGACCTGTTTTTCTTTTCAGAAGACTTTTTACTGAAGACTGCGTGTGGAAGTGTAAAAACTTGTGTGAACACATATTGTTGTTACAACATGTAGTTACATAATTCCTGTTACATACGTGTACATACTGAAGTGAAAAAAAGTGTTATTAACAATGTCCTGTTACACATTATATTAGAGCTGTACATACTATGCACTAAATATTAAGGGGGGACTAAAATCTAAAATGCACTAAAAACGAGGGTAACCAAGGAAACAGACAAGTGGCGGGAAAACTAAGACAAAGGAACATGTGACAAGTAACCTGAAAGACAACACAATCTGACAGTCATGTGACATTACATCCCCTCTCCGGAAGACATGGCCTCACGCCATAAATGGACCAACTGTGGCGGGAGGGGGCTCAGGTGGACGGTAGACAGATGACACAGGATACAGGAGGGACCAAGGTGACCAGCCGATGGAGGGAGGAGCCATGGTGGAGAAAGGGCTGATGACTCCCTGGGGCTGACTGATGGAGGCAGAGCAGGTGCAAGTGGAGACCAGGGTGTAGCCGTAGAGCTGACGAGCCAAGGCGACACTGATGATCCTGCTGGACATGGCGATGCAGACGGATCTGGCAACTGAGCCGCAGGCAGGGAACCAGAAAGACGTGGTGGAGCCGGAGCGGCAGAGGACCAAGATGGAGGTGGAGGGAGTGAGGAGCCCAACGGAGCTAGAGGGTCGAAAGGACAAGGCAAAGCCAGCGGAGTGAAGTCCCAAGGCGAGGGCAGGCCTACGAACGACCAAGGCGAAACCGGAGGGACGAGGGAGCCCGGCGTAGCTGGTGGACTGATGGGCCATGGTGGAGCTGAGGGAGGTAAGAGCCAGGGTAGAGCTAATGGACCGACAGGCTGAGGTGGAGTTCTGGCTCACTTCAGGAAGCCATGGTGGAGTGAGCCCGGTGACATCACTGGGCTCTGGACGGAGACAGGGATGTCACCGGTCTCTGGGCAGAGACAGGAGGACCTTCTGGGCACAAAGACATCCCCTCAAATTCAATTAGTACCCCTAGGGGTACCTGTACAGCAGCCATCTTGGCTGAGGCTGTTGGTTCTGGCGTGGCGGCCATCCTTGTGGCAGCTTCACCGCACTCCTCTCTGCTCTCGCCGATGGGAACTTCTGCGCACTGTGTGCCTCAGCATGCGCTGACCCCGCTCTGTGATTTTACATGGCCTACCACTTCATGGCTGAGTTGCTGTTGTTCCCAGTTGCTTCCACTTTGTTATAATACCACTAACATTTGATCATGGAATATTTAGTAGTGTGGAAATTGACTTATTGCAGAGATGGCAACCTTTTACGGTACCACGCTTGAATTCACTGAGCTACCCATTATTTCACAATGTTTGTAGAAGCAGTCTGCATGCCTAGGAGCTTGATTTTATACACCTGTGGCCATGGAAGGGATTGTAACACCTCAATTCAGTGATTTGGAGGGGAGTCCCAATACTTTTGGCAATATAGTGTGTGACCAACAGCAGTAGCAGCAGCAATCATCAACAGCAGCAGCAATAACCAACAGCAGCTACAGCAACAACAACAACAGCAGTAGCAATAACAAACAGAAGCAGCCATAACAACAGCAGTAGCAACAACAAACAGAAGCAGCAATAACAGCAGCATCGTAGCAGATCTATTCCGACCAAGACCACACATAAAATCATGACAGAAATTAAATGTATGAATGAATTTGCCATTTTGTTACTGTCACATGACCTAGTCAGTTGCGTTGCTTCACTGCCATTCATAAATCCTCTCCCATGGCCTCATTGGAGAGTAAAGCGTCCATTGAATGTGCACTTCTCAATCTTGGCGGAAGTAGTAGGTCATTTCACCATTAAGTTGTACTTTTCATCTACAGTTTTTCAAATACTATGTATTCAGACATAATGATCTTTTGGCTTACTGGTGTTTGCATACTATATACTAGGGAAGTATTTGAATTTGGACGCTGCGCAAGAAGTCCATAATTATATAAAAATAAGAGTCCTTGGACAAAAATGAAAGAAAACCTGTCAAATGCCAAGGTCCTTGGAAAGAGGTTGGTTGACTGATATTTACATTCAACAAAATCATTTGATGAGTCCGATGGCAATGACATCTTAAACTGGTTGTGCTTGCCTTTTTTTTTTGGGTACTAGTACTCTGCATAGTTCTTTGTTTTTGCTATCAGAGTATATTAATGAATTTAACTACATAAGCACAGTATTGAACCCAATACAAGTATCAGTACTGGTGCATATGCTGTAGTTACTATACCACACTTTATTTCCATTTAAACAGGAACTCTAGGGCAAGTAGTACAAGACTGATGGCCAACGGCTCAGAGACATTTTTTGGCAATGGTTTAAGTGATCTGAGTGACCTGGGAGTTCAATGGAAGGTTAATGCCACCCTTGTGACTATGATAAGGTGAGTAACCTGCACCATATTAAAAAAGTTTTGTTAGGTAATCTAAAAATGTTCTTCATGTGATACTTGTAGGCCTACGTTAATCATAGGCATAGAGCTGAGAGGGATGAGTCCCTCCTCCCAGTGTACAGACGTTTTGTCAGTGTCTATACATTTTTGATCAACATAGAAAAAAAAAAGATTTGCATCAAAACAAATCTTTCTTGATGTTTATCCCAGATTTGCACAAGCCTTTATGGCGTAAGTTTAGGAGCAATGATATTGTGCAGTGAGTAGAATATCTTACTGGACAAAAGTGTAATTCTGTAATGGAGAGAAATATTTGTTTTATAATATTCTTTCAGTTATTTTTTTATATTGCTTATGCCTAATGATCAAGTCACCCTTTATTTATATAGCGCTTTATACAGTACAGATTGTTTTAAAGCTTTACGGGTATAGTGAATTAGCTCAGAGGGGAAATATTAATAAATATTAATAACTTGTTATGATTATTCATTATAATTATGGATATTTTTAATCCGTTAAATAGATAAACTTGATGTAGCTACATTAACATTACAATCAATCAATCAGTCAACTCCATCAGGTGGCAGAAATAGAGAAAAAAACCTTGGGAGAAGCCAGGGCGAATTCTCCTCTGCCCAAATCAAATTATGATTCTAGGCTGCATCACAAGTCAGATTGTCTGTCCTATAAATTTCTCAGAGCATGACATTATAGGTTCCTTTTAGTGTATGCTTTGCAAGCTAGTATGGTTATGAACTAATGAAAAATGTCAGTATTAGCCTGTAATCTATTCCTCTTTTATTTGTTTCAACATGTGGAAAGGAAGGACATACTTCGCTTCTTGGATGCGGAGAGAGATGTGTCTGTTATCAAGAGCAGTTTTAAACCAGGCGATACCATCCACTACGTTCTGGACAGACGCAGGACGTTCAATGTCTCTCATACTCTATACAGTTTACTTCCTGAAGTCTCTCCTCTAAAGAACAAGGCGTTCAAAACATGTGCTGTGGTGGGAAACTCGGGCATTCTCCTAAAGAGCGGATGTGGAAAGGAAATAGACAGCCATAATTTTATTATACGGTAATGTATTTCCTTTTTTTGCAGTAATCTAATCATTACCGTCTTATGGCAAGGCAGAGTCTATTAAGGTCTAAATGGTAAGTTATCTCTCACTGTATCAGTTTTTTGATAACTTAAATACTATCTGATCAGTAAATATATCACTTCAGTAATATTTCATATTTTTCACCCCAAAATGAAAATTCTCACCGTCATGTCATTGTTATTTTAGTATCATTGATATACTATTGTAATAATATTTAGAATTTTTAATAATTCATTTGTTTTATATTTTTTGTTAACAAAGGTTTAGTAATTTTTTTATATATATATATATATAATAATATATATATATAAAATAATATATATATATATATATATATATATATATATAATATATATATATATATAAATATATATATATATATATATATATATATATATATATATATATATATATATTTTTTATTATTATTTATTTTTATTATTATTAAGTTTTAGCTTTTAGTTTATTCTTTTTTTTTGTTATTTTAGTACTTCAACTTAACAAAAATAAGAAATGTTGCCTTGGCCAACTGAAATAAAATAAGTTAAATTTTTATATTTTATGTCTGTTTTATTTCAACTAATGAAAATACTTTTTAACAAAAGTTAACAAAAACAAAACAAAAGCGTGGCTTAACTGAAATAAAATATGTTTAAATTCGAAAACTGTTTGATCGGAAAAAATACCGGTTAACAACATTATTTTTAACTTTCTTTTTGCCTGTACTTTATACCAGAACTTGAATAGAACTTCATACTAAATCGCTTTATACTAAGAGCTTTTGACTCGAGTGGATCCTCAAACTATCGGCAAAACCTTGTACAGAAGCTCCACCCGCCTCAATCGCACATTGTGGAGATTTTCTGCTTGTTTGTAAATAAAGAACTGGTTCTTTGAATAAGTACAGTGTTTTCATTATTCAAAACAGGATGTTTGTAAAGGCTAATGTATTTGAGGAGCCAAGAAGAGTGTAAGTTTAGTATTTGCCCTCTAATAATACAGCCTGTGCATAGCACTTCATCTTTTATAACACAAGAATTTGGCCAAATGAATTAACAGGAAAAACTGAGCGCCCACATAGCTACAATAAACGTTGTAACCTTTAAGTTGATAACTGCGATGCACTTACTGCCTCAGATGTGACCATTCTAATGACAGACAAAACACAAATCTCCGACATTCGCTGGTGAAAAACCTCGTAACTCCATTGATTTTGTGGAAATGTTAATATAATGACACACGCAAGTGCCACAATACTAACTTTGACAAAAAAAAAATGTTTCCTGAATTGTAGCTGCGATTTTCCCTGCTTTCAAAACACACCACGCTGGATATAACCTGCGTTTAATTTTTATGATATTTTAACGGTTGGTGACAAATCCTCAGAAAAACTCCTTAGATCAAAAAGCTAATGCTTACCTATGATGACTTGACAGCTGAGCACAGGTGTGTCAATGTCACATTTGCATAGGCCGTACTATTTGAATTCATGATTAGTTGACTGCCAAATTAAAATGCTAAAATACCATTATTGTCATGAAGATGAAGGTACACAGGATCCAATACGAAGTGAATTTAATAATACAATAAAATCAGGAGCAGACAGAAGGTGTAACAGTGCGTGCGTGAAACAAGGGTAACCGCACACAACACGCAAACATCGACCGACCACTGAGAGTGCAGAGAAGAACTTAACTACATGATGGTGATGAACTAAATGATGATCAGCTGTGATGATGAGTTAGTGTCCATGGAAACAGATGAGTGGCGGGAAACTAAGGCCACATCCACACGAAGCCTGGTCTTTCACTATCCGATCTTTTTTTCCCCTTGTCTCAAGAAATATCTGCGTACACACGAAACCGCTGAAACCGACTCAAAAAGATGTAGTATAAATGCCAGGCCAGTGTGTGGCGCTGTAATACTGCCACAGAAATACACTAAAAACGGAGAAGAAGACTTGTGGCTAGAAGGGGTACAGCAAAGGTAGGATGTGAGGCAAAATCTCACAATAAAATAACAATAAATAAATTTGCTACTTACCAGATTGTGTTTTATTAACGCCTACACCTACCCCAACCATAAACCTACCCTTACAATAATGCAAATACAGTAATTAAATGACGCAGTATTGATGTGCGAATGCCCAGTGCCTGTAGTTGTATCCCTTCTAGTTTTTACCGTGAGGGATGTGGTGTGATGACATCACCATTTCACAACATGTACAATCCGTGTACACACGAAAACGCAAGGATGTCGGTTTCAGAATTAATCCACTCTGGGTCCCGGTTTAAAAAAATATCGGTTTCATGCTCCCAAAACGTTGGATCCGTGTGGACGAAACGCTGATACAATACAAAATTTTTACGTATACAGCTAAACATGTCTCCGTGGGGCCGGGGCCTAAGAAAAAAGGAACACGTGTCTGATGAAAATAAACTAAAAGTTAATGAAAATAGATCTGTGAACAAACAAAACTGAATGCGTGTGACCGTTATTAACCAGTTAATGGTAATTTCAAATAAGTGTTTCAGTACAGAATGAATAAAATTGATTTTATTTTCGTTTTTGTTTATTTTCCTGTTAAAATTTAGTTTGTTTCCGTTTTTTGTTTTCGTTCCTTGAACCGGTTCGGAGCCCTGCATAAAAGTAGTATGTACAACTTGTGTATAATTCAAGTGTTCTTCTGTAGCCAAACTATAGTTTTGTGTGAGGAACAATCTTGAATTAGAATGAATTATTCACAGATAATCTTTCCTTCAAATCTCATCGCACTTGCTTTTCCAGGGTGACCTCAGACCCAACGTAGGGCATATGATGTAGCTTCTCTTCTCTTATATTGAAATCCTCCGGTGTTTTGTTTTGCTCTATCCTCTGTGCTTCATTTTGCTTTTGTCAATTCTCACCTGAGCTTACGCTACGCCATACGTGGGGTCAGAGTTCACCCTTCCCCCGGAACTTGACTCTCTCGTGAATGTGCATACGGCTGTTGACGGAAGCCAGTGATTATAGTTTAGAAAGTTTTAAATATGGATATTTTTCACTTTGCTTCAGAAGGCCTTTATTAACCCCCTGGAGCTGTGTGGAGTACCTTTATGATGGTTGGATGTGCTTTTTGGGCTTCAAAATCTATTGTACCATTCACTCCCATTACAAAGCTAGGAAGAGCCAGGATATTTTTTAATGTAACTCCGACTGTGTTTGGCTGACGGAAGAAAGTCTTAACACCTAGGATGGCTTGAGGATGAGTAAATTATGGGACCATTTTCATTTTTGGGTGAACTGTCCCTTTAAGTTTTACATGGTTGAATAGGATTTTTTGATGCGCCTTTGCCTCAGTTCACATTATTAAAAAGCAGTGACATCTGTGTTTAAAAAATAAAGTAAGGCATATTTATTTGGAAGTTTATTCCTTAAACTGTAATTTCCATAATCTTATTTTCTACCTATTTTCACTAAGACCTTTTCTTTGGTTCTCGAGCAGATGTAACCTCGCACCTCTACAGGATTTTGCAGACGATGTGGGTTTACGGTCCGACTTCACCACTATGAACCCCTCTGTGATCCAGCGGGTGTACAGAGGTCTGCGGGATGAAACGGAGCGGGAGAACTTCATACTGCGTTTACAGCAGCTGAACAACAGCATGCTCTGGATTCCTGCCTTCATGGTGAAGGGTGGCGAGAAGCACGTGGAAATTGTGAACAAGCTCATTCTTAAACACAAACTGAAAGTGCGCACAACCTATCCTTCG